>JAKELJ010000096.1:62281-103200 GCA_025594165.1 Tamias sibiricus | reverse complement strand
TGCCTGAAAACGCCTGTGAGTTTAATTCTTAAATGGTTAATGCTAGAACTTTAAAAACGCAGAACAACACTTTAGTTCACAAGAGCACACTGTGCTTCTCTCCTGGTTCAAGTATCTCAAAGCTGAATCACTAGGTAGCAAAAGAGTTTCAAACTCACAGAAAACCATTTTAGCCAACTGGAAATAATTCCATGTTTCTTAGCTTCTGAGTACTAGGTTTCCTTGTGTATTTCAATGAAACTCTGACAAAACGATTCTCTCTTGTGCCCCTCATGGCTCCCCAAATTTGGTCAATCCACCATCACGGGTTTTTTGTTTAGAGCCTATTGGATGTTTACCCTGATTAGGCAAATTTCACTGAAAACGCCTGTAGTTTAATTCCTCAATGGTTAATGCTACAACTTTGAAAATGCAGAAAAGCATTTCAGATCACAAGAGCACACTGTGCTTCTGTCCTGGTTCAAGTATCTCAAAGCTGAATCACTAGGTAGCAAAAGAGTTTCAAACTCACAGAAAAGTGATTTAGCCAAATGGAAATAATTCCATGTTTCTTAGCTTCTGGGTACTAGGTTTCTTTGTGGATTTCAATGAAACTCTGACAAAATGATTCTCTCTTGTGCCCCTCATGGCTCCCCAAATGTGGTCAATCCACCATCACGGGTTTTTTGTTTAGAGCCTATTGAATGTTTACCCTGATTAGGCGAATTTCACTGAAAACGCCTCTAGTTTAATTCCTCAATGGTTAATGCTAGAACTTTGGAAATGCAGAAAAGCACTTCAGATCACAAGAGCACACTGTGCTTCTGTCCTGGTTCAAGAATCTCAAAGCTGAATCACTAGGTAACAAAAGAGTTTCAAACTCACAGAAAAGCGTTTTAGCCAACTGGAAATGATTCCATGTTTTTAGCTTCTGGGCACTCGGTTTCTTTGTGTATTTCAATGAAACTCTGAAAAAATGATTCTCTCATGTGCCTCTCATGGCTCCCCAAGTTTGGTCATCCCACCATCAAGGGTGTTTTGTTTACAGTCTATTGGATGTTTACCCTGATTAGGCGAAAATGCCTGAAAACGCCTGTGAGTTTAATACTTAAATGGTTAATGCTAGAACTTTAAAAATGCAGAAAAACACTTTAGTTCACAAGAGCACACTGTGCTTCTGTCCTGGTTCAAGTATCTCAAAGCTGAATCACTAGGTAGCAAAAGAGTTTCAAACTCACAGAAAAGCGATTTAGGCAACTGGAAATAATTCCATGTTTCTTAGCTTCTGGGTACTAGGTTTCTTTGTGGATTTCAATGAAACTCTGACAAAATGATTCTCTCTTGTGCCCCTCATGGCTCCCCAAATGTGGTCAATCCACCATCACGGGTTTTTTGTTTAGAGCCTATTGAATGTTTACCCTGATTAGGCGAATTTCACTGAAAACGCCTCTAGTTTAATTCCTCAATGGTTAATGCTAGAACTTTGGAAAATGCAGAAAAGCACTTCAGATCACAAGAGCACACTGTGCTTCTGTCCTGGTTCAAGAATCTCAAAGCTGAATCACTAGGTAACAAAAGAGTTTCAAACTCACAGAAAAGCGTTTTAGCGACCTGGAAATGATTCCATGTTTTTAGCTTCTGGGCACTCGGTTTCTTTGTGTATTTCAATGAAACTCTGAAAAAATGATTCTCTCATGTGCCTCTCAAGGCTCCCCAAGTTTGGTCATCCCACCATCAAGGGTGTTTTGTTTACAGTCTATTGGATGTTTACCCTGATTAGGCGAAAATGCCTGAAAACGCCTGTGAGTTTAATACTTAAATGGTTAATGCTAGAACTTTAAAAATGCAGAAAAACACTTTAGTTCACAAGAGCACACTGTGCTTCTGTCCTGGTTCAAGTATCTCAAAGCTGAATCACTAGGTAGCTAAAGAGTTTCAAACTCACAGAAAAGCGATTTAGGCAACTGGAAATAATTCCATGTTTCTTAGCTTGTGGGTACTAGGTTTCTTTGTGGTATTTCAATGAAACTCTGACAAAATGATTCTCTCTTGTGCCCCTCATGGCTCCCCAAATGTGGTCAATCCACCATCACGGGTTTTTTGTTTAGAGCCTATTGGATGTTTACCCTGATTAGGCGAAATTCACTGAAAACGCTTGTAGTTTTATTCCTCAATGGTTAATGCTAGAACTTTGAAAATGCAGAAAAGCACTTCAGATCACAAGAGCACACTGTGGTCCTGTCCAGGTTCAAGTATCTCAAAGCTGAATCACTAGGTAACAAAAGAGTTTCAAACTCACCGAAAAGCGTTTTAGAGAACTGGAAATAATTCCATGTTTCTTAGCTTCTGGGCACTAGGTTTCTTTGTGTATTTCAATGAAACTCTGAAAAAATGATTCTCTCATGTGCCCCTCAAGGCTCCCCAAGTTTGGTCATCCCACCATCAAGGGAATTTTGTTTACAGTCTATTGGATGTTTACCCTGATTAGGCGAAAATGCCTGAAAACGCCTGTGAGTTTAATTCTTAAATGGTTAATGCTAGAACTTTAAAAACGCAGAACAACACTTTAGTTCACAAGAGCACACTGTGCTTCTCTCCTGGTTCAAGTATCTCAAAGCTGAATCACTAGGTAGCAAAAGAGTTTCAAACTCACAGAAAACCATTTTAGCCAACTGGAAATAATTCCATGTTTCTTAGCTTCTGAGTACTAGGTTTCCTTGTGTATTTCAATGAAACTCTGACAAAACGATTCTCTCTTGTGCCCCTCATGGCTCCCCAAATTTGGTCAATCCACCATCACTGGTTTTTTGTTTAGAGCCTATTGGATGTTTACCCTGATTAGGCAAATTTCACTGAAAACGCCTGTAGTTTAATTCCTCAATGGTTAATGCTACAACTTTGAAAAAGCAGAAAAGCATTTCAGATCACAAGAGCACACTGTGCTTCTGTCCTGGTTCAAGTATCTCAAAGCTGAATCACTAGGTAGCAAAAGAGTTTCAAACTCACAGAAAAGTGATTTAGCCAAATGGAAATAATTCCATGTTTCTTAGCTTCTGGGTACTAGGTTTCTTTGTGGATTTCAATGAAACTCTGACAAAATGATTCTCTCTTGTGCCCCTCATGGCTCCCCAAATGTGGTCAATCCACCATCACGGGTTTTTTGTTTAGAGCCTATTGAATGTTTACCCTGATTAGGCGAATTTCACTGAAAACGCCTGTAGTTTAATTCCTCAATGGTTAATGCTAGAACTTTGGAAATGCAGAAAAGCACTTCAGATCACAAGAGCACACTGTGCTTCTGTCCTGGTTCAAGAATCTCAAAGCTGAATCACTAGGTAACAAAAGAGTTTCAAACTCACAGAAAAGCGTTTTAGCGACCTGGAAATGATTCCATGTTTTTAGCTTCTGGGCACTAGGTTTCTTTGTGTATTTCAATGAAACTCTGAAAAAATGATTCTCTCATGTGCCTCTCAAGGCTCCCCAAGTTTGGTCATCCCACCATCAAGGGTTTTTTGTTTACAGTCTATTGGATGTTTACCCTGATTAGGCGAAAATGCCTGAAAACGCCTGTGAGTTTAATACTTAAATGGTTAATGCTAGAACTTTAAAAATGCAGAAAAACACTTTAGTTCACAAGAGCACACTGTGCTTCTGTCCTGGTTCAAGTATCTCAAAGCTGAATCACTAGGTAGCTAAAGAGTTTCAAACTCACAGAAAAGCGATTTAGGCAACTGGAAATAATTCCATGTTTCTTAGCTTGTGGGTACTAGGTTTCTTTGTGGTTTTCAATGAAACTCTGACAAAATGATTCTCTCTTGTGCCCCTCATGGCTCCCCAAATTTGGTCAATCCACCATCACGGGTTTTTTGTTTAGAGCCTATTGGATGTTTACCCTGATTAGGCTAAATTCACTGAAAACGCTTGTAGTTTTATTCCTCAATGGTTAATGCTAGAACTTTGAAAATGCAGAAAAGCACTTCAGATCACAAGAGCACACTGTGGTCCTGTCCAGGTTCAAGTATCTCAAAGCTGAATCACTAGGTAACAAAAGAGTTTCAAACTCACCGAAAAGCGTTTTAGAGAACTGGAAATAATTCCATGTTTCTTAGCTTCTGGGCACTAGGTTTCTTTGTGTATTTCAATGAAACTCTGAAAAAATGATTCTCTCATGTGCCCCTCAAGGCTCCCCAAGTTTGGTCATCCCACCATCAAGGGAATTTTGTTTACAGTCTATTGGATGTTTACCCTGATTAGGCGAAAATGCCTGAAAACGCCTGTGAGTTTAATTCTTAAATGGTTAATGCTAGAACTTTAAAAACGCAGAACAACACTTTAGTTCACAAGAGCACACTGTGCTTCTCTCCTGGTTCAAGTATCTCAAAGCTGAATCACTAGGTAGCAAAAGAGTTTCAAACTCACAGAAAACCATTTTAGCCAACTGGAAATAATTCCATGTTTCTTAGCTTCTGAGTACTAGGTTTCCTTGTGTATTTCAATGAAACTCTGACAAAACGATTCTCTCTTGTGCCCCTCATGGCTCCCCAAATTTGGTCAATCCACCATCACGGGTTTTTTGTTTAGAGCCTATTGGATGTTTACCCTGATTAGGCAAATTTCACTGAAAACGCCTGTAGTTTAATTCCTCAATGGTTAATGCTACAACTTTGAAAATGCAGAAAAGCATTTCAGATCACAAGAGCACACTGTGCTTCTGTCCTGGTTCAAGTATCTCAAAGCTGAATCACTAGGTAGCAAAAGAGTTTCAAACTCACAGAAAAGTGATTTAGCCAAATGGAAATAATTCCATGTTTCTTAGCTTCTGGGTACTAGGTTTCTTTGTGGATTTCAATGAAACTCTGACAAAATGATTCTCTCTTGTGCCCCTCATGGCTCCCCAAATGTGGTCAATCCACCATCACGGGTTTTTTGTTTAGAGCCTATTGAATGTTTACCCTGATTAGGCGAATTTCACTGAAAACGCCTCTAGTTTAATTCCTCAATGGTTAATGCTAGAACTTTGGAAATGCAGAAAAGCACTTCAGATCACAAGAGCACACTGTGCTTCTGTCCTGGTTCAAGAATCTCAAAGCTGAATCACTAGGTAACAAAAGAGTTTCAAACTCACAGAAAAGCGTTTTAGCGACCTGGAAATGATTCCATGTTTTTAGCTTCTGGGCACTCGGTTTCTTTGTGTATTTCAATGAAACTCTGAAAAAATGATTCTCTCATGTGCCTCTCAAGGCTCCCCAAGTTTGGTCATCCCACCATCAAGGGTGTTTTGTTTACAGTCTATTGGATGTTTACCCTGATTAGGCGAAAATGCCTGAAAACGCCTGTGAGTTTAATACTTAAATGGTTAATGCTAGAACTTTAAAAATGCAGAAAAACACTTTAGTTCACAAGAGCACACTGTGCTTCTGTCCTGGTTCAAGTATCTCAAAGCTGAATCACTAGGTAGCTAAAGAGTTTCAAACTCACAGAAAAGCGATTTAGGCAACTGGAAATAATTCCATGTTTCTTAGCTTCTGGGTACTAGGTTTCTTTGTGGATTTCAATGAAACTCTGACAAAATGATTCTCTCTTGTGCCCCTCATGGCTCCCCAAATGTGGTCAATCCACCATCACGGGTTTTTTGTTTAGAGCCTATTGAATGTTTACCCTGATTAGGCGAATTTCACTGAAAACGCCTCTAGTTTAATTCCTCAATGGTTAATGCTAGAACTTTGAAAATGCAGAAAAGCACTTCAGATCACAAGAGCACACTGTGCTTCTGTCCTGGTTCAAGAATCTCAAAGCTGAATCACTAGGTAACAAAAGAGTTTCAAACTCACAGAAAAGCGTTTTAGCGAACTGGAAATGATTCCATGTTTTTTAGCTTCTGGGCACTAGGTTTCTTTGTGTATTTCAATGAAACTCTGAAAAAATGATTCTCTCATGTGCCTCTCAAGGCTCCCCAAGTTTGGTCATCCCACCATCAAGGGTGTTTTGTTTACAGTCTATTGGATGTTTACCCTGATTAGGCGAAAATGCCTGAAAACGCCTGTGAGTTTAATACTTAAATGGTTAATGCTAGAACTTTAAAAATGCAGAAAAACACTTTAGTTCACAAGAGCACACTGTGCTTCTGTCCTGGTTCAAGTATCTCAAAGCTGAATCACTAGGTAGCAAAAGAGTTTCAAACTCACAGAAAAGCGATTTAGGCAACTGGAAATAATTCCATGTTTCTTAGCTTGTGGGTACTAGGTTTCTTTGTGGTATTTCAATGAAACTCTGACAAAATGATTCTCTCTTGTGCCCCTCATGGCTCCCCAAATGTGGTCAATCCACCATCACGGGTTTTTTGTTTAGAGCCTATTGGATGTTTACCCTGATTAGGCTAAATTCACTGAAAACGCTTGTAGTTTTATTCCTCAATGGTTAATGCTAGAACTTTGAAAATGCAGAAAAGCACTTCAGATCACAAGAGCACACTGTGGTCCTGTCCAGGTTCAAGTATCTCAAAGCTGAATCACTAGGTAACAAAAGAGTTTCAAACTCACCGAAAAGCGTTTTAGAGAACTGTAAATAATTCCATGTTTCTTAGCTTCTGGGCACTGGGTTTCTTTGTGTATTTCAATGAAACTCTGAAAAAATGATTCTCTCATGTGCCCCTCAAGGCTCCCCAAGTTTGGTCATCCCACCATCAAGGGAATTTTGTTTACAGTCTATTGGATGTTTACCCTGATTAGGCGAAAATGCCTGAAAACGCCTGTGAGTTTAATTCTTAAATGGTTAATGCTAGAACTTTAAAAACGCAGAACAACACTTTAGTTCACAAGAGCACACTGTGCTTCTCTCCTGGTTCAAGTATCTCAAAGCTGAATCACTAGGTAGCAAAAGAGTTTCAAACTCACAGAAAACCATTTTAGCCAACTGGAAATAATTCCATGTTTCTTAGCTTCTGAGTACTAGGTTTCCTTGTGTATTTCAATGAAACTCTGACAAAACGATTCTCTCTTGTGCCCCTCATGGCTCCCCAAATTTGGTCAATCCACCATCACTGGTTTTTTGTTTAGAGCCTATTGGATGTTTACCCTGATTAGGCAAATTTCACTGAAAACGCCTGTAGTTTAATTCCTCAATGGTTAATGCTACAACTTTGAAAATGCAGAAAAGCATTTCAGATCACAAGAGCACACGGTGCTTCTGTCCTGGTTCAAGTATCTCAAAGCTGAATCACTAGGTAGCAAAAGAGTTTCAAACTCACAGAAAAGCGTTTTAGCGACCTGGAAATGATTCCATGTTTTTAGCTTCTGGGCACTCGGTTTCTTTGTGTATTTCAATGAAACTCTGAAAAAATGATTCTCTCATGTGCCTCTCAAGGCTCCCCAAGTTTGGTCATCCCACCATCAAGGGTGTTTTGTTTACAGTCTATTGGATGTTTACCCTGATTAGGCGAAAATGCCTGAAAACGCCTGTGAGTTTAATACTTAAATGGTTAATGCTAGAACTTTAAAAATGCAGAAAAACACTTTAGTTCACAAGAGCACACTGTGCTTCTGTCCTGGTTCAAGTATCTCAAAGCTGAATCACTAGGTAGCTAAAGAGTTTCAAACTCACAGAAAAGCGATTTAGGCAACTGGAAATAATTCCATGTTTCTTAGCTTGTGGGTACTAGGTTTCTTTGTGGATTTCAATGAAACTCTGAAAAAATGATTCTCTCTTTTGCCCCTCATGGCTCCCCAAATTTGGTCAATCCACCATCACGGGTTTTTTGTTTAGAGCCTATTGGATGTTTACCCTGATTAGGCGAATTTCACTGAAAATGCCTGTAATTTAATTCCGCAATGGTTAATGCTAGAACTTTGAAAATGCAGAAAAGCACTTCAGATCACAAGAGCACACTGTGCTTCTGTCCTGGTTCATGTATCTCAAAGCTGAATCACTAGGTAACAAAAGAGTTTCAAACTCACAGAAAAGCGATTTAGCCAACTGGAAATAATTCCATGTTTCTTAGCTTCTGGGTACTAGGTGTCTTTGTTTATTTCAATGAAACTCTGACAAAATGATTCTCTCTTGTGCCCGTCATGGCTCCCCAAATTTGGTCATCTCACCATCATGGGTTTTTTGTTTAGAGCCTATTGGAGGTTTACCCTGATTAGGCGAAAATGCCTGAAAACGCCTGTGAGTTTAATTCTTAAATGGTTAATGCTAGAACTTTAAAAATGCAGAAAAACACTTTATTTCACAAGAGCACACTGTGCTTCTGTCCTGGTTCAAATATCTCAAAGCTGAATCACTAGGTAGCTAAAGAGTTTCAAACTCACAGAAAAGCGATTTAGGCAACTGGAAATAATTCCATGTTTCTTAGCTTGTGGGTACTAGGTTTCTTTGTGGATTTCAATGAAACTCTGACAAAATGATTCTCTCTTGTGCCCCTCATGGCTCCCCAAATTTGGTCAATCCACCATCACGGGTTTTTTGTTTAGAGCCTATTGGATGTTTACCCTGATTAGGCGAAATTCACTGAAAACGCTTGTAGTTTTATTCTTCAATGGTTAATGCTAGAACTTTGAAAATGCAGAAAAGCACTTCAGATCACAAGAGCACACTGTGCTCCTGTCCAGGTTCAAGTATCTCAAAGCTGAATCACTAGGTAACAAAAGAGTTTCAAACTCACCGAAAAGCATTTTAGAAAACTGGAAATAATTCCATGTTTCTTAGCTTCTGGGCACTAGGTTTCTTTGTGTATTTCAATGAAACTCTGAAAAAATGATTCTCTCATGTGCCCCTCAAGGCTCCCCAAGTTTGGTCATCCCACCATCAAGGGAATTTTGTTTACAGTCTATTGGATGTTTACCCTGATTAGGCGAAAATGCCTGAAAACGCCTGTGATTTTAATTCTTAAATGGTTAATGCTAGAACTTTAAAAACGCAGAACAACACTTTAGTTCACAAGAGCACACTGTGCTTCTCTCCTGGTTCAAGTATCTCAAAGCTGAATCACTAGGTAGCAAAAGAGTTTCAAACTCACAGAAAACCATTTTAGCCAACTGGAAATAATTCCATGTTTCTTAGCTTGTGAGTACTAGGTTTCCTTGTGTATTTCAATGAAACTCTGACAAAACGATTCTCTCTTGTGCCCCTCATGGCTCCCCAAATTTGGTCAATCCACCATCACGGGTTTTTTGTTTAGAGCCTATTGGATGTTTACCCTGATTAGGCGAATTTCACTGAAAACGCCTGTAGTTTAATTCCTCAATGGTTAATGCTACAACTTTGAAAATGCAGAAAAGCATTTCAGATCACAAGAGCACACTGTGCTTCTGTCCTGGTTCAAGTATCTCAAAGCTGAATCACTAGGTAGCAAAAGAGTTTCAAACTCACAGAAAAGTGATTTTGCCAAATGGAAATAATTCCATGTTTCTTAGCTTCTGGGTACTAGGTTTCTTTGTGGATTTCAATGAAACTCTGACAAAATGATTCTCTCTTGTGCCCCTCATGGCTCCCCAAATGTGGTCAATCCACCATCACGGGTTTTTTGTTTAGAGCCTATTGAATGTTTACCCTGATTAGGCGAATTTCACTGAAAACGCCTCTAGTTTAATTCCTCAATGGTTAATGCTAGAACTTTGGAAATGCAGAAAAGCACTTCAGATCACAAGAGCACACTGTGCTTCTGTCCTGGTTCAAGAATCTCAAAGCTGAATCACTAGGTAACAAAAGAGTTTCAAACTCACAGAAAAGCGTTTTAGCGACCTGGAAATGATTCCATGTTTTTAGCTTCTGGGCACTCGGTTTCTTTGTGTATTTCAATGAAACTCTGAAAAAATGATTCTCTCATGTGCCTCTCAAGGCTCCCCAAGTTTGGTCATCCCACCATCAAGGGTGTTTTGTTTACAGTCTATTGGATGTTTACCCTGATTAGGCGAAAATGCCTGAAAACGCCTGTGAGTTTAATACTTAAATGGTTAATGCTAGAACTTTAAAAATGCAGAAAAACACTTTAGTTCACAAGAGCACACTGTGCTTCTGTCCTGGTTCAAGTATCTCAAAGCTGAATCACTAGGTAGCTAAAGAGTTTCAAACTCACAGAAAAGCGATTTAGGCAACTGGAAATAATTCCATGTTTCTTAGCTTGTGGGTACTAGGTTTCTTTGTGGTTTTCAATGAAACTCTGACAAAATGATTCTCTGTTGTGCCCCTCATGGCTCCCCAAATTTGGTCAATCCACCATCACGGGTTTTTTGTTTAGAGCCTATTGGATGTTTACCCTGATTAGGCGAATTTCACTGAAAACGCTTGTAGTTTATTCCTCAATGGTTAATGCTAGAACTTTGAAAATGCAGAAAAGCACTTCATATCACAACAGCACACTGTGCTCCTTTCCAGGTTCAAGTATCTCAAAGCTGATACACTAGGTAACAAAAGAGTTTCAAACTCACCGAAAAGCGTTTGAGAGAACTGGAAATAATTCCATGTTTCTTAGCTTCTGGGCAATAGGTTTCTTTGTGTATCTCAATGAAACTCTGAAAAAATGATTCTCTCATGTGCCCCTCAAGGCTCCCCAAGTTTGGTCATCCCACCATCAAGGGTGTTTTGTTTACAGTCTATTGGATGTTTACCCTGATTAGGCGAAAATGCCTGAAAACGCCTGTGAGTTTAATTCTTAAATGGTTAATGCTAGAACTTTAAAAACGCAGAAAAACACTTTAGTTCACAAGAGCACACTGTGCTTCTCTCCTGGTTCAAGTATCTCAAAGCTGAATCACTAGGTAGCAAAAGAGTTTCAAACTCACAGAAAAGCATTTTAGCCAACTGGAAATAATTCCATGTTTCTTAGCTTGTGAGTACTAGGTTTCCTTGTGTATTTCAATGAAACTCTGACAAAATGATTCTCTCTTTTGCCCCTCATGGCTCCCCAAATTTGGTCAATCCACCATCACGGGTTTTTTGTTTAGAGCCTATTGGATGTTTACCCTGATTAGGCGAATTTCACTGAAAACGCCTGTAATTTAATTCCTCAATGGTTAATGCTAGAACTTTGAAAATGCAGAAAAGCACTTCAGATCACAAGAGCACACTGTGCTTCTGTCCTGGTTCATGTATCTCAAAGCTGAATCACTAGGTAACAAAAGAGTTTCAAACTCACAGAAAAGCGATTTAGCCAACTGGCAATAATTCCATGTTTCTTAGCTTCTGGGTACTAGGTGTCTTTGTTTATTTCAATGAAACACTGACAAAATGATTCTCTCTTGTGCCCGTCATGGCTCCCCAAATTTGGTCATCTCACCATCATGGGTTTTTTGTTTAGAGCCTATTGGATGTTTACCCTGATTAGGCGAAAATGCCTGAAAACGCCTGTGAGTTTAATTCTTAAATGGTTAATGCTAGAACTTTAAAAATGCAGAAAAACACTTTAGTTCACAAGAGCACACTGTGTTTCTGTCCTGGTTCAAGTATCTCAAAGCTGAATCACTAGGTAGCTAAAGAGTTTCAAACTCACAGAAAAGCGATTTAGGCAACTGGAAATAATTCCATGTTTCTTAGCTTGTGGGTACTAGGTTTCTTTGTGGATTTCAATGAAACTCTGACAAAATGATTCTCTGTTGTGCCCCTCATGGCTCCCCAAATTTGGTCAATCCACCATCACGGGTTTTTTGTTTAGAGCCTATTGGATGTTTACCCTGATTAGGCGTAATTCACTGAAAACGCTTGTAGTTTTATTCCTCAATGGTTAATGCTAGAACTTTGAAAATGCAGAAAAGCACTTCAGATCACAAGAGCACACTGTGGTCCTGTCCAGGTTCAAGTATCTCAAAGCTGAATCACTAGGTACCAAAAGAGTTTCAAACTCACCGAAAAGCGTTTTAGAGAACTGGAAATAATTCCATGTTTCTTAGCTTCTGGGCACTAGGTTTCTTTGTGTATTTCAATGAAACTCTGAAAAAATGATTCTCTCATGTGCCCCTCAAGGCTCCCCAAGTTTGGTCATCCCACCATCAAGGGAATTTTGTTTACAGTCTATTGGATGTTTACCCTGATTAGGCGAAAATGCCTGAAAACGCCTGTGAGTTTAATTCTTAAATGGTTAATGCTAGAACTTTAAAAACGCAGAACAACACTTTAGTTCACAAGAGCACACTGTGCTTCTCTCCTGCTTCAAGTATCTCAAAGCTGAATCACTAGGTAGCAAAAGAGTTTCAAACTCACAGAAAACCATTTTAGCCAACTGGAAATAATTCCATGTTTCTTAGCTTGTGAGTACTATGTTTCCTTGTGTATTTCAATGAAACTCTGACAAAACGATTCTCTCTTGTGCCCCTCATGGCTCCCCAAATTTGGTCAATCCACCATCACGGGTTTTTTGTTTAGAGCCTATTGGATGTTTACCCTGATTAGGCGAATTTCACTGAAAACGCCTGTAGTTTAATTCCTCAATGGTTAATGCTACAACTTTGAAAATGCAGAAAAGCATTTCAGATCACAAGAGCACACTGTGCTTCTGTCCTGGTTCAAGTATCTCAAAGCTGAATCACTAGGTAGCAAAAGAGTTTCAAACTCACAGAAAAGTGATTTAGCCAAATGGAAATAATTCCATGTTTCTTAGCTTCTGGGTACCAGGTTTCTTTGTGGATTTGAATGAAACTCTGACAAAATGATTCTCTCTTGTTCCCCTCATGGCTCCCCAAATGTGGTCAATCCACCATCACGGGTTTTTTGTTTAGAGCCTATTGAATGTTTACCGTGATTAGGCGAATTTCACTGAAAACGCCTCTAGTTTAATTCCTCAATGGTTAATGCTAGAACTTTGGAAATGCAGAAAAGCACTTCAGATCACAAGAGCACACTGTGCTTCTGTCCTGGTTCAAGAATCTCAAAGCTGAATCACTAGGTAACAAAAGAGTTTCAAACTCACAGAAAAGCGTTTTAGCGACCTGGAAATGATTCCATGTTTTTAGCTTCTGGGCACTCGGTTTCTTTGTGTATTTCAATGAAACTCTGAAAAAATGATTCTCTCATGTGCCTCTCAAGGCTCCCCAAGTTTGGTCATCCCACCATCAAGGGTGTTTTGTTTACAGTCTATTGGATGTTTACCCTGATTAGGCGAAAATGCCTGAAAACGCCTGTGAGTTTAATACTTAAATGGTTAATGCTAGAACTTTAAAAATGCAGAAAAAACACTTTAGTTCACAAGAGCACACTGTGCTTCTGTCCTGGTTCAAGTATCTCAAAGCTGAATCACTAGGTAGCTAAAGAGTTTCAAACTCACAGAAAAGCGATTTAGGCAACTGGAAATAATTCCATGTTTCTTAGCTTGTGGGTACTAGGTTTCTTTGTGGTTTTCAATGAAACTCGGACAAAATGATTCTCTCTTGTGCCCCTCATGGCTCCCCAAATTTGGTCAATCCACCATCACGGGTTTTTTGTTTAGAGCCTATTGGATGTTTACCCTGATTAGGCTAAATTCACTGAAAACGCTTGTAGTTTTATTCCTCAATGGTTAATGCTAGAACTTTGAAAATGCAGAAAAGCACTTCAGATCACAAGAGCACACTGTGGTCCTGTCCAGGTTCAAGTATCTCAAAGCTGAATCACTAGGTACCAAAAGAGTTTCAAACTCACCGAAAAGCGTTTTAGAGAACTGGAAATAATTCCATGTTTCTTAGCTTCTGGGCACTAGGTTTCTTTGTGTATTTCAATGAAACTCTGAAAAAATGATTCTCTCATGTGCCCCTCAAGGCTCCCCAAGTTTGGTCATCCCACCATCAAGGGAATTTTGTTTACAGTCTATTGGATGTTTACCCTGATTAGGCGAAAATGCCTGAAAACGCCTGTGAGTTTAATTCTTAAATGGTTAATGCTAGAACTTTAAAACGCAGAACAACACTTTAGTTCACAAGAGCACACTGTGCTTCTCTCCTGGTTCAAGTATCTCAAAGCTGAATCACTAGGTAGCAAAAGAGTTTCAAACTCACAGAAAACCATTTTAGCCAACTGGAAATAATTCCATGTTTCTTAGCTTCTGAGTACTAGGTTTCCTTGTGTATTTCAATGAAACTCTGACAAAACGATTCTCTCTTGTGCCCCTCATGGCTCCCCAAATTTGGTCAATCCACCATCACGGGTTTTTTATTTAGAGCCTATTGGATGTTTACCCTGATTAGGCAAATTTCACTGAAAACGCCTGTAGTTTAATTCCTCAATGGTTAATGCTACAACTTTGAAAATGCAGAAAAGCATTTCAGATCACAAGAGCACACGGTGCTTCTGTCCTGGTTCAAGTATCTCAAAGCTGAATCACTAGGTAGCAAAAGAGTTTCAAACTCACAGAAAAGTGATTTAGCCAAATGGAAATAATTCCATGTTTCTTAGCTTCTGGGTACTAGGTTTCTTTGTGGATTTCAATGAAACTCTGACAAAATGATTCTCTCTTGTGCCCCTCATGGCTCCCCAAATGTGGTCAATCCACCATCACGGGTTTTTTGTTTAGAGCCTATTGAATGTTTACCCTGATTAGGCGAATTTCACTGAAAACGCCTCTAGTTTAATTCCTCAATGGTTAATGCTAGAACTTTGGAAATGCAGAAAAGCACTTCAGATCACAAGAGCACACTGTGCTTCTGTCCTGGTTCAAGAATCTCAAAGCTGAATCACTAGGTAACAAAAGAGTTTCAAACTCACAGAAAAGCGTTTTAGCGACCTGGAAATGATTCCATGTTTTTAGCTTCTGGGCACTCGGTTTCTTTGTGTATTTCAATGAAACTCTGAAAAAATGATTCTCTCATGTGCCTCTCAAGGCTCCCCAAGTTTGGTCATCCCACCATCAAGGGTGTTTTGTTTACAGTCTATTGGATGTTTACCCTGATTAGGCGAAAATGCCTGAAAACGCCTGTGAGTTTAATACTTAAATGGTTAATGCTAGAACTTTAAAAATGCAGAAAAACACTTTAGTTCACAAGAGCACACTGTGCTTCTGTCCTGGTTCAAGTATCTCAAAGCTGAATCACTAGGTAGCTAAAGAGTTTCAAACTCACAGAAAAGCGATTTAGGCAACTGGAAATAATTCCATGTTTCTTAGCTTCTGGGTACTAGGTTTCTTTGTGGATTTCAATGAAACTCTGACAAAATGATTCTCTCTTGTGCCCCTCATGGCTCCCCAAATGTGGTCAATCCACCATCACGGGTTTTTTGTTTAGAGCCTATTGAATGTTTACCCTGATTAGGCGAATTTCACTGAAAACGCCTCTAGTTTAATTCCTCAATGGTTAATGCTAGAACTTTGGAAATGCAGAAAAGCACTTCAGATCACAAGAGCACACTGTGCTTCTGTCCTGGTTCAAGAATCTCAAAGCTGAATCACTAGGTAACAAAAGAGTTTCAAACTCACAGAAAAGCGTTTTAGCGACCTGGAAATGATTCCATGTTTTTTAGCTTCTGGGCACTCGGTTTCTTTGTGTATTTCAATGAAACTCTGAAAAAATGATTCTCTCATGTGCCTCTCAAGGCTCCCCAAGTTTGGTCATCCCACCATCAAGGGTGTTTTGTTTACAGTCTATTGGATGTTTACCCTGATTAGGCGAAAATGCCTGAAAACGCCTGTGAGTTTAATACTTAAATGGTTAATGCTAGAACTTTAAAAATGCAGAAAAACACTTTAGTTCACAAGAGCACACTGTGCTTCTGTCCTGGTTCAAGTATCTCAAAGCTGAATCACTAGGTAGCTAAAGAGTTTCAAACTCACAGAAAAGCGATTTAGGCAACTGGAAATAATTCCATGTTTCTTAGCTTGTGGGTACTAGGTTTCTTTGTGGTTTTCAATGAAACTCTGACAAAATGATTCTCTCTTGTGCCCCTCATGGCTCCCCAAATGTGGTCAATCCACCATCACGGGTTTTTTGTTTAGAGCCTATTGGATGTTTACCCTGATTAGGCTAAATTCACTGAAAACGCTTGTAGTTTTATTCCTCAATGGTTAATGCTAGAACTTTGAAAATGCAGAAAAGCACTTCAGATCACAAGAGCACACTGTGGTCCTGTCCAGGTTCAAGTATCTCAAAGCTGAATCACTAGGTAACAAAAGAGTTTCAAACTCACCGAAAAGCGTTTTAGAGAACTGTAAATAATTCCATGTTTCTTAGCTTCTGGGCACTGGGTTTCTTTGTGTATTTCAATGAAACTCTGAAAAAATGATTCTCTCATGTGCCCCTCAAGGCTCCCCAAGTTTGGTCATCCCACCATCAAGGGAATTTTGTTTACAGTCTATTGGATGTTTACCCTGATTAGGCGAAAATGCCTGAAAACGCCTGTGAGTTTAATTCTTAAATGGTTAATGCTAGAACTTTAAAAACGCAGAACAACACTTTAGTTCACAAGAGCACACTGTGCTTCTCTCCTGGTTCAAGTATCTCAAAGCTGAATCACTAGGTAGCAAAAGAGTTTCAAACTCACAGAAAACCATTTTAGCCAACTGGAAATAATTCCATGTTTCTTAGCTTCTGAGTACTAGGTTTCCTTGTGTATTTCAATGAAACTCTGACAAAACGATTCTCTCTTGTGCCCCTCATGGCTCCCCAAATTTGGTCAATCCACCATCACTGGTTTTTTGTTTAGAGCCTATTGGATGTTTACCCTGATTAGGCAAATTTCACTGAAAACGCCTGTAGTTTAATTCCTCAATGGTTAATGCTACAACTTTGAAAATGCAGAAAAGCATTTCAGATCACAAGAGCACACGGTGCTTCTGTCCTGGTTCAAGTATCTCAAAGCTGAATCACTAGGTAGCAAAAGAGTTTCAAACTCACAGAAAAGTGATTTAGCCAAATGGAAATAATTCCATGTTTCTTAGCTTCTGGGTACTAGGTTTCTTTGTGGATTTCAATGAAACTCTGACAAAATGATTCTCTCTTGTGCCCCTCATGGCTCCCCAAATGTGGTCAATCCACCATCACGGGTTTTTTGTTTAGAGCCTATTGAATGTTTACCCTGATTAGGCGAATTTCACTGAAAACGCCTCTAGTTTAATTCCTCAATGGTTAATGCTAGAACTTTGGAAATGCAGAAAAGCACTTCAGATCACAAGAGCACACTGTGCTTCTGTCCTTCTTCAAGAATCTCAAAGCTGAATCACTAGGTAACAAAAGAGTTTCAAACTCACAGAAAAGCGTTTTAGCGACCTGGAAATGATTCCATGTTTTTAGCTTCTGGGCACTCGGTTTCTTTGTGTATTTCAATGAAACTCTGAAAAAATGATTCTCTCATGTGCCTCTCAAGGCTCCCCAAGTTTGGTCATCCCACCATCAAGGGTGTTTTGTTTACAGTCTATTGGATGTTAACCCTGATTAGGCGAAAATGCCTGAAAACGCCTGTGAGTTTAATACTTAAATGGTTAATGCTAGAACTTTAAAAATGCAGAAAAACACTTTAGTTCACAAGAGCACACTGTGCTTCTGTCCTGGTTCAAGTATCTCAAAGCTGAATCACTAGGTAGCTAAAGAGTTTCAAACTCACAGAAAAGCGATTTAGGCAACTGGAAATAATTCCATGTTTCTTAGCTTGTGGGTACTAGGTTTCTTTGTGGATTTCAATGAAACTCTGAAAAAATGATTCTCTCTTTTGCCCCTCATGGCTCCCCAAATTTGGTCAATCCACCATCACGGGTTTTTTGTTTAGAGCCTATTGGATGTTTACCCTGATTAGGCGAATTTCACTGAAAATGCCTGTAATTTAATTCCGCAATGGTTAATGCTAGAACTTTGAAAATGCAGAAAAGCACTTCACATCACAAGAGCACACTGTGCTTCTGTCCTGGTTCATGTATCTCAAAGCTGAATCACTAGGTAACAAAAGAGTTTCAAACTCACAGAAAAGCGATTTAGCCAACTGGAAATAATTCCATGTTTCTTAGCTTCTGGGTACTAGGTGTCTTTGTTTATTTCAATGAAACTCTGACAAAATGATTCTCTCTTGTGCCCGTCATGGCTCCCCAAATTTGGTCATCTCACCATCATGGGTTTTTTGTTTAGAGCCTATTGGATGTTTACCCTGATTAGGCGAAAATGCCTGAAAACGCCTGTGAGTTTAATTCTTAAATGGTTAATGCTAGAACTTTAAAAATGCAGAAAAACACTTTATTTCACAAGAGCACACTGTGCTTCTGTCCTGGTTCAAATATCTCAAAGCTGAATCACTAGGTAGCTAAAGAGTTTCAAACTCACAGAAAAGCGATTTAGGCAACTGGAAATAATTCCATGTTTCTTAGCTTGTGGGTACTAGGTTTCTTTGTGGATTTCAATGAAACTCTGACAAAATGATTCTCTCTTGTGCCCCTCATGGCTCCCCAAATTTGGTCAATCCACCATCACGGGTTTTTTGTTTAGAGCCTATTGGATGTTTACCCTGATTAGGCGAAATTCACTGAAAACGCTTGTAGTTTTATTCTTCAATGGTTAATGCTAGAACTTTGAAAATGCAGAAAAGCACTTCAGATCACAAGAGCACACTGTGCTCCTGTCCAGGTTCAAGTATCTCAAAGCTGAATCACTAGGTAACAAAAGAGTTTCAAACTCACCGAAAAGCATTTTAGAGAACTGGAAATAATTCCATGTTTCTTAGCTTCTGGGCACTAGGTTTCTTTGTGTATTTCAATGAAACTCTGAAAAAATGATTCTCTCATGTGCCCCTCAAGGCTCCCCAAGTTTGGTCATCCCACCATCAAGGGAATTTTGTTTACAGTCTATTGGATGTTTACCCTGATTAGGCGAAAATGCCTGAAAACGCCTGTGATTTTAATTCTTAAATGGTTAATGCTAGAACTTTAAAAACGCAGAACAACACTTTAGTTCACAAGAGCACACTGTGCTTCTCTCCTGGTTCAAGTATCTCAAAGCTGAATCAGTAGGTAGCAAAAGAGTTTCAAACTCACAGAAAACCATTTTAGCCAACTGGAAATAATTCCATGTTTCTTAGCTTGTGAGTACTAGGTTTCCTTGTGTATTTCAATGAAACTCTGACAAAACGATTCTCTCTTGTGCCCCTCATGGCTCCCCAAATTTGGTCAATCCACCATCACGGGTTTTTTGTTTAGAGCCTATTGGATGTTTACCCTGATTAGGCGAATTTCACTGAAAACGCCTGTAGTTTAATTCCTCAATGGTTAATGCTACAACTTTGAAAATGCAGAAAAGCATTTCAGATCACAAGAGCACACTGTGCTTCTGTCCTGGTTCAAGTATCTCAAAGCTGAATCACTAGGTAGCAAAAGAGTTTCAAACTCACAGAAAAGTGATTTTGCCAAATGGAAATAATTCCATGTTTCTTAGCTTCTGGGTACTAGGTTTCTTTGTGGATTTCAATGAAACTCTGACAAAATGATTCTCTCTTGTGCCCCTCATGGCTCCCCAAATGTGGTCAATCCACCATCACGGGTTTTTTTGTTTAGAGCCTATTGAATGTTTACCCTGATTAGGCGAATTTCACTGAAAACGCCTCTAGTTTAATTCCTCAATGGTTAATGCTAGAACTTTGGAAATGCAGAAAAGCACTTCAGATCACAAGAGCACACTGTGCTTCTGTCCTGGTTCAAGAATCTCAAAGCTGAATCACTAGGTAACAAAAGAGTTTCAAACTCACAGAAAAGCGTTTTAGCGACCTGGAAATGATTCCATGTTTTTAGCTTCTGGGCACTCGGTTTCTTTGTGTATTTCAATGAAACTCTGAAAAAATGATTCTCTCATTTGCCTCTCAAGGCTCCCCAAGTTTGGTCATCCCACCATCAAGGGTGTTTTGTTTACAGTCTATTGGATGTTTACCCTGATTAGGCGAAAATGCCTGAAAACGCCTGTGAGTTTAATACTTAAATGGTTAATGCTAGAACTTTAAAAATGCAGAAAAACACTTTAGTTCACAAGAGCACACTGTGCTTCTGTCCTGGTTCAAGTATCTCAAAGCTGAATCACTAGGTAGCTAAAGAGTTTCAAACTCACAGAAAAGCGATTTAGGCAACTGGAAATAATTCCATGTTTCTTAGCTTGTGGGTACTAGGTTTCTTTGTGGTTTTCAATGAAACTCTGACAAAATGATTCTCTCTTGTGCCCCTCATGGCTCCCCAAATTTGGTCAATCCACCATCACGGGTTTTTTGTTTAGAGCCTATTGGATGTTTACCCTGATTAGGCGAATTTCACTGAAAACGCTTGTAGTTTATTCCTCAATGGTTAATGCTAGAACTTTGAAAATGCAGAAAAGCACTTCATATCACAACAGTACACTGTGCTCCTTTCCAGGTTCAAGTATCTCAAAGCTGATACACTAGGTAACAAAAGAGTTTCAAACTCACCGAAAAGCGTTTTAGAGAACTGGAAATAATTCCATGTTTCTTAGCTTCTGGGCAATAGGTTTCTTTGTGTATCTCAATGAAACTCTGAAAAAATGATTCTCTCATGTGCCCCTCAAGGCTCCCCAAGTTTGGTCATCCCACCATCAAGGGTGTTTTGTTTACAGTCTATTGGATGTTTACCCTGATTAGGCGAAAATGCCTGAAAACGCCTGTGAGTTTAATTCTTAAATGGTTAATGCTAGAACTTTAAAAACGCAGAAAAACACTTTAGTTCACAAGAGCACACTGTGCTTCTCTCCTGGTTCAAGTATCTCAAAGCTGAATCACTAGGTAGCAAAAGAGTTTCAAACTCACAGAAAAGCATTTTAGCCAACTGGAAATAATTCCATGTTTCTTAGCTTGTGAGTACTAGGTTTCCTTGTGTATTTCAATGAAACTCTGACAAAATGATTCTCTCTTTTGCCCCTCATGGCTCCCCAAATTTGGTCAATCCACCATCACGGGTTTTTTGTTTAGAGCCTATTGGATGTTTACCCTGATTAGGCGAATTTCACTGAAAACGCCTGTAATTTAATTCCTCAATGGTTAATGCTAGAACTTTGAAAATGCAGAAAAGCACTTCAGATCACAAGAGCACACTGTGCTTCTGTCCTGGTTCATGTATCTCAAAGCTGAATCACTAGGTAACAAAAGAGTTTCAAACTCACAGAAAAGCGATTTAGCCAACTGGCAATAATTCCATGTTTCTTAGCTTCTGGGTACTAGGTGTCTTTGTTTATTTCAATGAAACACTGACAAAATGATTCTCTCTTGTGCCCGTCATGGCTCCCCAAATTTGGTCATCTCACCATCATGGGTTTTTTGTTTAGAGCCTATTGGATGTTTACCCTGATTAGGCGAAAATGCCTGAAAACGCCTGTGAGTTTAATTCTTAAATGGTTAATGCTAGAACTTTAAAAATGCAGAAAAACACTTTAGTTCACAAGAGCACACTGTGTTTCTGTCCTGGTTCAAGTATCTCAAAGCTGAATCACTAGGTAGCTAAAGAGTTTCAAACTCACAGAAAAGCGATTTAGGCAACTGGAAATAATTCCATGTTTCTTAGCTTGTGGGTACTAGGTTTCTTTGTGGATTTCAATGAAACTCTGACAAAATGATTCTCTGTTGTGCCCCTCATGGCTCCCCAAATTTGGTCAATCCACCATCACGGGTTTTTTGTTTAGAGCCTATTGGATGTTTACCCTGATTAGGCGTAATTCACTGAAAACGCTTGTAGTTTTATTCCTCAATGGTTAATGCTAGAACTTTGAAAATGCAGAAAAGCACTTCAGATCACAAGAGCACACTGTGGTCCTGTCCAGGTTCAAGTATCTCAAAGCTGAATCACTAGGTACCAAAAGAGTTTCAAACTCACCGAAAAGCGTTTTAGAGAACTGGAAATAATTCCATGTTTCTTAGCTTCTGGGCACTAGTTTTCTTTGTGTATTTCAATGAAACTCTGAAAAAATGATTCTCTTATGTGCCCCTCAAGGCTCCCCAAGTTTGGTCATCCCACCATCAAGGGAATTTTGTTTACAGTCTATTGGATGTTTACCCTGATTAGGCGAAAATGCCTGAAAACGCCTGTGAGTTTAATTCTTAAATGGTTAATGCTAGAACTTTAAAAAACGCAGAACAACACTTTAGTTCACAAGAGCACACTGTGCTTCTCTCCTGCTTCAAGTATCTCAAAGCTGAATCACTAGGTAGCAAAAGAGTTTCAAACTCACAGAAAACCATTTTAGCCAACTGGAAATAATTCCATGTTTCTTAGCTTGTGAGTACTATGTTTCCTTGTGTATTTCAATGAAACTCTGACAAAACGATTCTCTCTTGTGCCCCTCATGGCTCCCCAAATTTGGTCAATCCACCATCACGGGTTTTTTGTTTAGAGCCTATTGGATGTTTACCCTGATTAGGCGAATTTCACTGAAAACGCCTGTAGTTTAATTCCTCAATGGTTAATGCTACAACTTTGAAAATGCAGAAAAGCATTTCAGATCACAAGAGCACACTGTGCTTCTGTCCTGGTTCAAGTATCTCAAAGCTGAATCACTAGGTAGCAAAAGAGTTTCAAACTCACAGAAAAGTGATTTAGCCAAATGGAAATAATTCCATGTTTCTTAGCTTCTGGGTACCAGGTTTCTTTGTGGATTTCAATGAAACTCTGACAAAATGATTCTCTCTTGTTCCCCTCATGGCTCCCCAAATGTGGTCAATCCACCATCACGGGTTTTTTGTTTAGAGCCTATTGAATGTTTACCGTGATTAGGCGAATTTCACTGAAAACGCCTCTAGTTTAATTCCTCAATGGTTAATGCTAGAACTTTGGAAATGCAGAAAAGCACTTCAGATCACAAGAGCACACTGTGCTTCTGTCCTGGTTCAAGAATCTCAAAGCTGAATCACTAGGTAACAAAAGAGTTTCAAACTCACAGAAAAGCGTTTTAGCGACCTGGAAATGATTCCATGTTTTTAGCTTCTGGGCACTCGGTTTCTTTGTGTATTTCAATGAAACTCTGAAAAAATGATTCTCTCATGTGCCTCTCAAGGCTCCCCAAGTTTGGTCATCCCACCATCAAGGGTGTTTTGTTTACAGTCTATTGGATGTTTACCCTGATTAGGCGAAAATGCCTGAAAACGCTTGTGAGTTTAATACTTAAATGGTTAATGCTAGAACTTTAAAAATGCAGAAAAACACTTTAGTTCACAAGAGCACACTGTGCTTCTGTCCTGGTTCAAGTATCTCAAAGCTGAATCACTAGGTAGCTAAAGAGTTTCAAACTCACAGAAAAGCGATTTAGGCAACTGGAAATAATTCCATGTTTCTTAGCTTGTGGGTACTAGGTTTCTTTGTGGATTTCAATGAAACTCTGACAAAATGATTCTCTCTTATGCCCCTCATGGCTCCTGAAATTTGGTCAATCCACCATCACGGGTTTTTTGTTTAGAGCCTATTGGATGTTTACCCTGATTAGGCGAAATTCACTGAAAACGCTTGTAGTTTTATTCCTCAATGGTTAATGCTAGAACTTTGAAAATGCAGAAAAGCACTTCAGATCACAAGAGCACACTGTGGTCCTGTCCAGGTTCAAGTATCTCAAAGCTGAATCACTAGGTAACAAAAGAGTTTCAAACTCACCGAAAAGCGTTTTAGAGAACTGGAAATAATTCCATGTTTCTTAGCTTCTGGGCACTAGGTTTCTTTGTGTATTTCAATGAAACTCTGAAAAAATGATTCTCTCATGTGCCCCTCAAGGCTCCCCAAGTTTGGTCATCCCACCATCAAGGGAATTTTGTTTACAGTCTATTGGATGTTTACCCTGATTAGGCGAAAATGCCTGAAAACGCCTGTGAGTTTAATTCTTAAATGGTTAATGCTAGAACTTTAAAAACGCAGAACAACACTTTAGTTCACAAGAGCACACTGTGCTTCTCTCCTGGTTCAAGTATCTCAAAGCTGAATCACTAGGTAGCAAAAGAGTTTCAAACTCACAGAAAAGCATTTTAGCCAACTGGAAATAATTCCATGTTTCTTAGCTTGTGAGTGCTAGGTTTCCTTGTGTATTTCAATGAAACTCTGAAAAAATGATTCTCTCTTTTGCCCCTCATGGCTCCCCAAATTTGGTCAATCCACCATCACGGGTTTTTTGTTTAGAGCCTATTGGATGTTTACCCTGATTAGGCGAATTTCACTGAAAATGCCTGTAATTTAATTCCTCAATGGTTAATGCTAGAACTTTGAAAATGCAGAAAAGCACTTCAGATCACAAGAGCACACTGTGCTTCTGTCCTGGTTCATGTATCTCAAAGCTGAATCACGAGGTAACAAAAGAGTTTCAAACTCACAGAAAAGCGATTTAGCCAACTGGAAATAATTCCATGTTTCTTAGCTTCTGGGTACTAGGTGTCTTTGTTTATTTCAATGAAACTCTGACAAAATGATTCTCTCTTGTGCCCGTCATGGCTCCCCAAATTTGGTCATCTCACCATCATGGGTTTTTTTGTTTAGAGCCTATTGGATGTTTACCCTGATTAGGCGAAAATGCCTGAAAACGCCTGTGAGTTTAATTCTTAAATGGTTAATGCTAGAACTTTAAAAATGCAGAAAAGCACTTTAGTTCACAAGAGCACACTGTGCTTCTGTCCTGGTTCAAGTATCTCAAAGCTGAATCACTAGGTAGGTAAAGAGTTTCAAACTCACAGAAAAACGATTTAGGCAACTGGAAATAATTCCATGTTTCTTAGCTTGTGGGTACTAGGTTTCTTTGTGGATTTCAATGAAACTCTGACAAAATGATTCTCTCTTGTGCCCCTCATGGCTCCCCAAATGTGGTAAATCCACCATCACGGGTTTTTTTGTTTAGAGCCTATTGGATGTTTACCCTGATTAGGCTAAATTCACTGAAAACGATTGTAGTTTTATTCCTCAATGGTTAATGCTAGAACTTTGAAAATGCAGAAAAGCACTTCAGATCACAAGAGCACACTGTGGTCCTGTCCAGGTTCAAGTATCTCAAAGCTGAATCACTAGGTAACAAAAGAGTTTCAAACTCACCGAAAAGCGTTTTAGAGAACTGGAAATAATTCCATGTTTCTTAGCTTCTGGGCACTAGGTTTCTTTGTGTATTTCAATGAAACTCTGAAAAAATGATTCTCTCATGTGCCCCTCAAGGCTCCCCAAGTTTGGTCATCCCACCATCAAGGGAATTTTGTTTACAGTCTATTGGATGTTTACCCTGATTAGGCGAAAATGCCTGAAAACGCCTGTGAGTTTAATTCTTAAATGGTTAATGCTAGAACTTTAAAAACGCAGAACAACACTTTAGTTCACAAGAGCACACTGTGCTTCTCTCCTGGTTTAAGTATCTCAAAGCTGAATCACTAGGTAGCAAAAGAGTTTCAAACTCACAGAAAAGCGTTTTAGCGACCTGGAAATGATTCCATGTTTTTAGCTTCTGGGCACTCGGTTTCTTTGTGTATTTCAATGAAACTCTGAAAAAATGATTCTCTCATGTGCCTCTCAAGGCTCCCCAAGTTTGGTCATCCCACCATCAAGGGTGTTTTGTTTACAGTCTATTGGATGTTTACCCTGATTAGGCGAAAATGCCTGAAAACGCCTGTGAGTTTAATACTTAAATGGTTAATGCTAGAACTTTAAAAATGCAGAAAAACACTTTAGTTCACAAGAGCACACTGTGCTTCTGTCCGGGTTCAAGTATCTCAAAGCTGAATCACTAGGTAGCTAAAGAGTTTCAAACTCACAGAAAAGCGATTTAGGCAACTGGAAATAATTCCATGTTTCTTAGCTTGTGGGTACTAGGTTTCTTTGTGGTTTTCAATGAAACTCTGACAAAATGATTCTCTCTTGTGCCCCTCATGGCTCCCCAAATTTGGTCAATCCACCATCACGGGTTTTTTGTTTAGAGCCTATTGGATGTTTACCCTGATTAGGCGAATTTCACTGAAAACGCTTGTAGTTTATTCCTCAATGGTTAATCTAGAACTTTGAAAATGCAGAAAAGCACTTCATATCACAACAGCACACTGTGCTCCTTTCCAGGTTCAAGTATCTCAAAGCTGATACACTAGGTAACAAAAGAGTTTCAAACTCACCGAAAAGCGTTTTAGAGAACTGGAAATAATTCCATGTTTCTTAGCTTCTGGGCAATAGGTTTCTTTGTGTATCTCAATGAAACTCTGAAAAAATGATTCTCTCATGTGCCCCTCAAGGCTCCCCAAGTTTGGTCATCCCACCATCAAGGGTGTTTTGTTTACAGTCTATTGGATGTTTACCCTGATTAGGCGAAAATGCCTGAAAACGCCTGTGAGTTTAATTCTTAAATGGTTAATGCTAGAACTTTAAAAACGCAGAAAAACACTTTAGTTCACAAGAGCACACTGTGCTTCTCTCCTGGATCAAGTATCTCAAAGCTGAATCACTAGGTAGCAAAAGAGTTTCAAACTCACAGAAAAGCATTTTAGCCAACTGGAAATAATTCCATGTTTCTTAGCTTGTGAGTACTAGGTTTCCTTGTGTATTTCAATGAAACTCTGACAAAATGATTCTCTCTTTTGCCCCTCATGGCTCCCCAAATTTGGTCAATCCACCATCACGGGTTTTTTGTTTAGAGCCTATTGGATGTTTACCCTGATTAGGCGAATTTCACTGAAAACGCCTGTAATTTAATTCCTCAATGGTTAATGCTAGAACTTTGAAAATGCAGAAAAGCACTTCAGATCACAAGAGCACACTGTGCTTCTGTCCTGGTTCATGTATCTCAAAGCTGAATCACTAGGTAACAAAAGAGTTTCAAACTCACAGAAAAGCGATTTAGCCAACTGGCAATAATTCCATGTTTCTTAGCTTCTGGGTACTAGGTGTCTTTGTTTATTTCAATGAAACACTGACAAAATGATTCTCTCTTGTGCCCGTCATGGCTCCCCAAATTTGGTCATCTCACCATCATGGGTTTTTTGTTTAGAGCCTATTGGATGTTTACCCTGATTAGGCGAAAATGCCTGAAAACGCCTGTGAGTTTAATTCTTAAATGGTTAATGCTAGAACTTTAAAAATGCAGAAAAACACTTTAGTTCACAAGAGCACACTGTGTTTCTGTCCTGGTTCAAGTATCTCAAAGCTGAATCACTAGGTAGCTAAAGAGTTTCAAACTCACAGAAAAGCGATTTAGGCAACTGGAAATAATTCCATGTTTCTTAGCTTGTGGGTACTAGGTTTCTTTGTGGATTTCAATGAAACTCTGACAAAATGATTCTCTGTTGTGCCCCTCATGGCTCCCCAAATTTGGTCAATCCACCATCACGGGTTTTTTGTTTAGAGCCTATTGGATGTTTACCCTGATTAGGCGTAATTCACTGAAAACGCTTGTAGTTTTATTCCTCAATGGTTAATGCTAGAACTTTGAAAATGCAGAAAAGCACTTCAGATCACAAGAGCACACTGTGGTCCTGTCCAGGTTCAAGTATCTCAAAGCTGAATCACTAGGTACCAAAAGAGTTTCAAACTCACCGAAAAGCGTTTTAGAGAACTGGAAATAATTCCATGTTTCTTAGCTTCTGGGCACTAGGTTTCTTTGTGTATTTCAATGAAACTCTGAAAAAATGATTCTCTCATGTGCCCCTCAAGGCTCCCCAAGTTTGGTCATCCCACCATCAAGGGAATTTTGTTTACAGTCTATTGGATGTTTACCCTGATTAGGCGAAAATGCCTGAAAACGCCTGTGAGTTTAATTCTTAAATGGTTAATGCTAGAACTTTAAAAATGCAGAAAAGCACTTTAGTTCACAAGAGCACACTGTGCTTCTCTCCTGGTTCAAGTATCTCAAAGCTGAATCACTAGGTAGCAAAAGAGTTTCAAACTCACAGAAAACCATTTTAGCCAACTGGAAATAATTCCATGTTTCTTAGCTTGTGAGTACTAGGTTTCCTTGTGTATTTCAATGAAACTCTGACGAAACGATTCTCTCTTGTGCCTTTCATGGCTCCCCAAATTTGGTCAATCCACCATCACAGGTTTTTTGTTTAGAGCCTATTGGATGTTTACCCTGATTAGGCGAATTTCACTGAAAACGCCTGTAGTTTAATTCCTCAATGGTTAATGCTACAACTTTGAAAATGCAGAAAAGCATTTCAGATCACAAGAGCACACTGTGCTTCTGTCCTGGTTCAAGTATCTCAAAGCTGAATCACTAGGTAGCAAAAGAGTTTCAAACTCACAGAAAAGTGATTTAGCCAAATGGAAATAATTCCATGTTTCTTAGCTTCTGGGTACCAGGTTTCTTTGTGGATTTCAATGAAACTCTGACAAAACGATTCTCTCTTGTTCCCCTCATGGCTCCCCAAATGTGGTCAATCCACCATCACGGGTTTTTTGTTTAGAGCCTATTGAATGTTTACCCTGATTAGGCGAATTTCACTGAAAACGCCTCTAGTTTAATTCCTCAATGGTTAATGCTAGAACTTTGGAAATGCAGAAAAGCACTTCAGATCACAAGAGCACACTGTGCTTCTGTCCTGGTTCAAGAATCTCAAAGCTGAATCACTAGGTAACAAAAGAGTTTCAAACTCACAGAAAAGCGTTTTAGCGACCTGGAAATGATTCCATGTTTTTAGCTTCTGGGCACTCGGTTTCTTTGTGTATTTCAATGAAACTCTGAAAAAATGATTCTCTCATGTGCCTCTCAAGGCTCCCCAAGTTTGGTCATCCCACCATCAAGGGTGTTTTGTTTACAGTCTATTGGATGTTTACCCTGATTAGGCGAAAATGCCTGAAAACGCTTGTGAGTTTAATACTTAAATGGTTAATGCTAGAACTTTAAAAATGCAGAAAAACACTTTAGTTCACAAGAGCACACTGTGCTTCTGTCCTGGTTCAAGTATCTCAAAGCTGAATCACTAGGTAGCTAAAGAGTTTAAAACTCACAGAAAAGCGATTTAGGCAACTGGAAATAATTCCATGTTTCTTAGCTTCTGGGTACTAGGTTTCTTTGTGGATTTCAATGAAACTCTGACAAAATGATTCTCTCTTGTGCCCCTCATGGCTCCCCAAATGTGGTAAATCCACCATCACGGGTTTTTTTGTTTAGAGCCTATTGGATGTTTACCCTGATTAGGCTAAATTCACTGAAAACGATTGTAGTTTTATTCCTCAATGGTTAATGCTAGAACTTTGAAAATGCAGAAAAGCACTTCAGATCACAAGAGCACACTGTGGTCCTGTCCAGGTTCAAGTATCTCAAAGCTGAATCACTAGGTAACAAAAGAGTTTCAAACTCACCGAAAAGCGTTTTAGAGAACTGGAAATAATTCCATGTTTCTTAGCTTCTGGGCACTAGGTTTCTTTGTGTATTTCAATGAAACTCTGAAAAAATGATTCTCTCATGTGCCCCTCAAGGCTCCCCAAGTTTGGTCATCCCACCATCAAGGGAATTTTGTTTACAGTCTATTGGATGTTTACCCTGATTAGGCGAAAATGCCTGAAAACGCCTGTGAGTTTAATTCTTAAATGGTTAATGCTAGAACTTTAAAAACGCAGAACAACACTTTAGTTCACAAGAGCACACTGTGCTTCTCTCCTGGTTTAAGTATCTCAAAGCTGAATCACTAGGTAGCAAAAGAGTTTCAAACTCACAGAAAAGCGTTTTAGCGACCTGGAAATGATTCCATGTTTTTAGCTTCTGGGCACTCGGTTTCTTTGTGTATTTCAATGAAACTCTGAAAAAATGATTCTCTCATGTGCCTCTCAAGGCTCCCCAAGTTTGGTCATCCCACCATCAAGGGTGTTTTGTTTACAGTCTATTGGATGTTTACCCTGATTAGGCGAAAATGCCTGAAAACGCCTGTGAGTTTAATACTTAAATGGTTAATGCTAGAACTTTAAAAATGCAGAAAAACACTTTAGTTCACAAGAGCACACTGTGCTTCTGTCCGGGTTCAAGTATCTCAAAGCTGAATCACTAGGTAGCTAAAGAGTTTCAAACTCACAGAAAAGCGATTTAGGCAACTGGAAATAATTCCATGTTTCTTAGCTTGTGGGTACTAGGTTTCTTTGTGGTTTTCAATGAAACTCTGACAAAATGATTCTCTCTTGTGCCCCTCATGGCTCCCCAAATTTGGTCAATCCACCATCACGGGTTTTTTGTTTAGAGCCTATTGGATGTTTACCCTGATTAGGCGAATTTCACTGAAAACGCTTGTAGTTTATTCCTCAATGGTTAATCTAGAACTTTGAAAATGCAGAAAAGCACTTCATATCACAACAGCACACTGTGCTCCTTTCCAGGTTCAAGTATCTCAAAGCTGATACACTAGGTAACAAAAGAGTTTCAAACTCACCGAAAAGCGTTTTAGAGAACTGGAAATAATTCCATGTTTCTTAGCTTCTGGGCAATAGGTTTCTTTGTGTATCTCAATGAAACTCTGAAAAAATGATTCTCTCATGTGCCCCTCAAGGCTCCCCAAGTTTGGTCATCCCACCATCAAGGGTGTTTTGTTTACAGTCTATTGGATGTTTACCCTGATTAGGCGAAAATGCCTGAAAACGCCTGTGAGTTTAATTCTTAAATGGTTAATGCTAGAACTTTAAAAACGCAGAAAAACACTTTAGTTCACAAGAGCACACTGTGCTTCTCTCCTGGATCAAGTATCTCAAAGCTGAATCACTAGGTAGCAAAAGAGTTTCAAACTCACAGAAAAGCATTTTAGCCAACTGGAAATAATTCCATGTTTCTTAGCTTGTGAGTACTAGGTTTCCTTGTGTATTTCAATGAAACTCTGACAAAATGATTCTCTCTTTTGCCCCTCATGGCTCCCCAAATTTGGTCAATCCACCATCACGGGTTTTTTGTTTAGAGCCTATTGGATGTTTACCCTGATTAGGCGAATTTCACTGAAAACGCCTGTAATTTAATTCCTCAATGGTTAATGCTAGAACTTTGAAAATGCAGAAAAGCACTTCAGATCACAAGAGCACACTGTGCTTCTGTCCTGGTTCATGTATCTCAAAGCTGAATCACTAGGTAACAAAAGAGTTTCAAACTCACAGAAAAGCGATTTAGCCAACTGGCAATAATTCCATGTTTCTTAGCTTCTGGGTACTAGGTGTCTTTGTTTATTTCAATGAAACACTGACAAAATGATTCTCTCTTGTGCCCGTCATGGCTCCCCAAATTTGGTCATCTCACCATCATGGGTTTTTTGTTTAGAGCCTATTGGATGTTTACCCTGATTAGGCGAAAATGCCTGAAAACGCCTGTGAGTTTAATTCTTAAATGGTTAATGCTAGAACTTTAAAAATGCAGAAAAACACTTTAGTTCACAAGAGCACACTGTGTTTCTGTCCTGGTTCAAGTATCTCAAAGCTGAATCACTAGGTAGCTAAAGAGTTTCAAACTCACAGAAAAGCGATTTAGGCAACTGGAAATAATTCCATGTTTCTTAGCTTGTGGGTACTAGGTTTCTTTGTGGATTTCAATGAAACTCTGACAAAATGATTCTCTGTTGTGCCCCTCATGGCTCCCCAAATTTGGTCAATCCACCATCACGGGTTTTTTGTTTAGAGCCTATTGGATGTTTACCCTGATTAGGCGTAATTCACTGAAAACGCTTGTAGTTTTATTCCTCAATGGTTAATGCTAGAACTTTGAAAATGCAGAAAAGCACTTCAGATCACAAGAGCACACTGTGGTCCTGTCCAGGTTCAAGTATCTCAAAGCTGAATCACTAGGTACCAAAAGAGTTTCAAACTCACCGAAAAGCGTTTTAGAGAACTGGAAATAATTCCATGTTTCTTAGCTTCTGGGCACTAGGTTTCTTTGTGTATTTCAATGAAACTCTGAAAAAATGATTCTCTCATGTGCCCCTCAAGGCTCCCCAAGTTTGGTCATCCCACCATCAAGGGAATTTTGTTTACAGTCTATTGGATGTTTACCCTGATTAGGCGAAAATGCCTGAAAACGCCTGTGAGTTTAATTCTTAAATGGTTAATGCTAGAACTTTAAAAATGCAGAAAAGCACTTTAGTTCACAAGAGCACACTGTGCTTCTCTCCTGGTTCAAGTATCTCAAAGCTGAATCACTAGGTAGCAAAAGAGTTTCAAACTCACAGAAAACCATTTTAGCCAACTGGAAATAATTCCATGTTTCTTAGCTTGTGAGTACTAGGTTTCCTTGTGTATTTCAATGAAACTCTGACGAAACGATTCTCTCTTGTGCCTTTCATGGCTCCCCAAATTTGGTCAATCCACCATCACAGGTTTTTTGTTTAGAGCCTATTGGATGTTTACCCTGATTAGGCGAATTTCACTGAAAACGCCTGTAGTTTAATTCCTCAATGGTTAATGCTACAACTTTGAAAATGCAGAAAAGCATTTCAGATCACAAGAGCACACTGTGCTTCTGTCCTGGTTCAAGTATCTCAAAGCTGAATCACTAGGTAGCAAAAGAGTTTCAAACTCACAGAAAAGTGATTTAGCCAAATGGAAATAATTCCATGTTTCTTAGCTTCTGGGTACCAGGTTTCTTTGTGGATTTCAATGAAACTCTGACAAAACGATTCTCTCTTGTTCCCCTCATGGCTCCCCAAATGTGGTCAATCCACCATCACGGGTTTTTTGTTTAGAGCCTATTGAATGTTTACCCTGATTAGGCGAATTTCACTGAAAACGCCTCTAGTTTAATTCCTCAATGGTTAATGCTAGAACTTTGGAAATGCAGAAAAGCACTTCAGATCACAAGAGCACACTGTGCTTCTGTCCTGGTTCAAGAATCTCAAAGCTGAATCACTAGGTAACAAAAGAGTTTCAAACTCACAGAAAAGCGTTTTAGCGACCTGGAAATGATTCCATGTTTTTAGCTTCTGGGCACTCGGTTTCTTTGTGTATTTCAATGAAACTCTGAAAAAATGATTCTCTCATGTGCCTCTCAAGGCTCCCCAAGTTTGGTCATCCCACCATCAAGGGTGTTTTGTTTACAGTCTATTGGATGTTTACCCTGATTAGGCGAAAATGCCTGAAAACGCTTGTGAGTTTAATACTTAAATGGTTAATGCTAGAACTTTAAAAATGCAGAAAAACACTTTAGTTCACAAGAGCACACTGTGCTTCTGTCCTGGTTCAAGTATCTCAAAGCTGAATCACTAGGTAGCTAAAGAGTTTAAAACTCACAGAAAAGCGATTTAGGCAACTGGAAATAATTCCATGTTTCTTAGCTTGTGGGTACTAGGTTTCTTTGTGGATTTCAATGAAACTCTGACAAAATGATTCTCTCTTGTGCCCCTCATGGCTCCCCAAATTTGGTCAATCCACCATCACGGGTTTTTTGTTTAGAGCCTATTGGATGTTTACCCTGATTAGGCGAAATTCACTGAAAACGCTTGTAGTTTTATTCCTCAATGGTTAATGCTAGAACTTTGAAAATGCAGAAAAGCACTTCAGATCACAAGAGCACACTGTGGTCCTGTCCAGGTTCAAGTATCTCAAAGCTGAATCACTAGGTACCAAAAGAGTTTCAAACTCACCGAAAAGCGTTTTAGAGAACTGGAAATAATTCCATGTTTCTTAGCTTCTGGGCACTAGGTTTCTTTGTGTATTTCAATGAAACTCTGAAAAAATGATTCTCTCATGTGCCCCTCAAGGCTCCCCAAGTTTGGTCATCCCACCATCAAGGGAATTTTGTTTACAGTCTATTGGATGTTTACCCTGATTAGGCGAAAATGCCTGATAACGCCTGTGAGTTTAATTCTTAAATGGTTAATGCTAGAACTTTAAAAACGCAGAACAACACTTTAGTTCACAAGAGCACACTGTGCTTCTCTCCTGGTTCAAGTATCTCAAAGCTGAATCACTAGGTAGCAAAAGAGTTTCAAACTCACAGAAAACCATTTTAGCCAACTGGAAATAATTCCATGTTTCTTAGCTTGTGAGTACTAGGTTTCCTTGTGTATTTCAATGAAACTCTGACGAAACGATTCTCTCTTGTGCCTTTCATGGCTCCCCAAATTTGGTCAATCCACCATCACGGGTTTTTTGTTTAGAGCCTATTGGATGTTTACCCTGATTAGGCGAATTTCACTGAAAACGCCTGTAGTTTAATTCCTCAATGGTTAATGCTACAACTTTGAAAATGCAGAAAACCATTTCAGATCACAAGAGCACACTGTGCTGCTGTCCTGGTTCAAGTATCTCAAAGCTGAATCACTAGGTAGCAAAAGAGTTTCAAACTCACAGAAAAGTGATTTAGCCAACTGGAAATAATTCCATGTTTCTTAGCTTGTGAGTACTAGGTTTCCTTGTGTATTTCAATGAAACTTTGACAAAACGATTCTCTCTTGTGCCCCTCATGGCTCCCCAAATTTGGACAATCCACCATCACGGGTTTTTTGTTTAGAGCCTATTGGATGTTTACCCTTATTAGGCGAATTTCACTGAAAACGCCTGTAGTTTACTTCCTCAATGGTTAATGCTACAACTTTGAAAATGCAGAAAAGCATTTCAGATCACAAGAGCACACTGTGCTTCTGTCCTGGTTCAAGTATCTCAAAGCTGAATCACTAGGTAGCAAAAGAGTTTCAAACTCACAGAAAAGTGATTTAGCCAAATGGAAATAATTCCATGTTTCTTAGCTTCTGGGTACTAGGTTTCTTTGTGGATTTCAATGAAACTCTGACAAAATGATTCTCTCTTGTGCCCCTCATGGCTCCCCAAATGTGGTCAATCCACAATCACGGGTTTTTTGTTTAGAGCCTATTGAATGTTTACCCTGATTAGGCGAATTTCACTGAAAACGCCTCTAGTTTAATTCCTCAATGGTTAATGCTAGAACTTTGGAAATGCAGAAAAGCACTTCAGATCACAACAGCACACTGTGCTTCTGTCCTGGTTCAAGAATCTCAAAGCTGAATCACTAGGTAACAAAAGAGTTTCAAACTCACAGAAAAGCGTTTTTAGCGACCTGGAAATGATTCCAAGTTTTTAGCTTCTGGGCACTCGGTTTCTTTGTGTATTTCAATGAAACTCTGAAAAAATGATTCTCTCATGTGCCTCTCAAGGCTCCCCAAGTTTGGTCATCCCACCATCAAGGGTGTTTTGTTTACAGTCTATTGGATGTTTACGCTGATTAGGCGAAAATGCCTGAAAACGCCTGTGAGTTTAATACTTAAATGGTTAATGCTAGAACTTTAAAAATGCAGAAAAAACACTTTAGTTCACAAGAGCACACTGTGCTTCTGTCCTGGTTCAAGTATCTCAAAGCTGAATCACTAGGTAGCTAAAGAGTTTCAAACTCACAGAAAAGCGATTTAGGCAACTGGAAATAATTCCATGTTTCTTAGCTTGTGGGTACTAGGTTTCTTTGTGGATTTCAATGAAACTCTGAAAAAATGATTCTCTCTTTTGCCCCTCATGGCTCCCCAAATTTGGTCAATCCACCATCACGGGTTTTTTGTTTAGAGCCTATTGGATGTTTACCCTGATTAGGCTAATTTCACTGAAAATGCCTGTAATTTAATTCCTCAATGGTTAATGCTAGAACTTTGAAAATGCAGAAAAGCACTTCAGATCACAAGAGCACACTGTGCATCTGTCCTGGTTCATGTATCTCAAAGCTGAATCACTAGGTAACAAAAGAGTTTCAAACTCACAGAAAAGCGATTTAGCCAACTGGAAATAATTCCATGTTTCTTAGCTTCTGGGCACTAGGTTTCTTTGTGTATTCAAATGAAACTCTGAAAAAATGATTCTCTCATGTGCCCCTCAAGGCTCCCCAAGTTTGGTCATCCCACCATCAAGGGAATTTTGTTTACAGTCTATTGGATGTTTACCCTGATTAGGGGAAAATGCCTGAAAACGCCTGTGAGTTTAATTCTTAAATGGTTAATGCTAGAACTTTAAAAACGCAGAACAACACTTTAGTTCACAAGAGCACACTGTGCTTCTCTCCTGGTTCAAGTATCTCAAAGCTGAATCACTAGGTAGCAAAAGAGTTTCAAACTCACAGAAAAGCGTTTTAGCCAACTGGAAATAATTCCATGTTTCTTAGCTTGTGGGTACTAGGTTTCTTTGTGGATTTCAATGAAACTCTGACAAAATGATTCTCTCTTGTGCCCCTCATGGCTCCCCAAATTTGGTCAATCCACCATCACGGGTTTTTTGTTTAGAGCCTATTGGATGTTTACCCTGATTAGGCGAAATTCACTGAAAACGCTTGTAGTTTTATTCCTCAATGGTTAATGCTAGAACTTTGAAAATGCAGAAAAGCACTTCAGATCACAAGAGCACACTGTGCTCCTGTCCAGGTTCAAGTATCTCAAAGCTGAATCACTAGGTAACAAAAGAGTTTCAAACTCACCGAAAAGCGTTGTAGAGAACTGGAAATAATTCCATGTTTCTTAGCTTCTGGGCACTAGGTTTCTTTGTGTATTTCAATGAAACTCTGAAAAAATGATTCTCTCATGTGCCCCTCAAGGCTCCACAAGTTTGGTCATCCTACCATCAAGGGTGTTTTGTTTACAGTCTATTGGATGTTTACCCTGATTAGGCGAAAATGCCTGAAAACGCCTGTGAGTTTAATTCTTAAATGGTTAATGCTAGAACTTTAAAAACGCAGAACAACACTTTGTTCACATGAGCACACTGTGCTTCTCTCCTGGTTCAAGTATCTCAAAGCTGAATCACTAGGTAGCAAAAGAGTTTCAAACTCACAGAAAACCATTTTAGCCAACTGGAAATAATTCCATGTTTCTTAGCTTGTGAGTACTAGGTTTCCTCGTGTATTTCAATGAAACTCTGACGAAACGATTCTCTCTTGTGCCCCTCATGGCTCCCCAAATTTGGTCAATCCACCATCACGGGTTTTTTGTTTAGAGCCTATTGGATGTTTACCCTGATTAGGCGAATTTCACTGAAAACGCCTGTAGTTTAATTCTTCAATGGTTAATGCTAGAACTTTGAAAATGCAGAAAAGCACTTCATATCACAACAGCACACTGTGCTCCTGTCCAGGTTCAAGTATCTCAAAGCTGATTCACTAGGTAACAAAAGAGTTTCAAACTCACCGAAAAGCGTTTTAGAGAACTGGAAATAATTCCATGTTTCTTAGTTTCTGGGCACTAGGTTTCTTTGTGTATTCAAATGAAACTCTGAAAAAATGATTCTCTCATGTGCCCCTCAAGGCTCCCCAAGTTTGGTCATTCCACCATCAAGGGTGTTTTGTTTACAGTCTATTGGATGTTTTCCCTGATTAGGCGAAAATGCCTGAAAACGCCTGTGAGTTTAATTCTTAAATGGTTAATGCTAGAACTTTAAAAACGCAGAACAACACTTTAGTTCACAAGAGCACACTGTGTTTCTCTCCTGGATCAAGTATCTCAAAGCTGAATCACTAGGTAGCAAAAGAGTTTCAAACTCACAGAAAAGCATTTTAGCCAACTGGAAATAATTCCATGTTTCTTAGCTTGTGAGTACTAGGTTTCCTTGTGTATTTCAATGAAACTCTGACAAAATGATTCGCTCTTTTGCCCCTCATGGCTCCCCAAATTTGGTCAATCCACCATCACGGGTTTTTTGTTTAGAGCCTATTGGATGTTTACCCTGATTAGGCGAATTTCACTGAAAACGCCTGTAATTTAATTCCTCAATGGTTAATGCTAGAACTTTGAAAATGCAGAAAAGCACTTCAGATCACAAGAGCACACTGTGCTTCTGTCCTGGTTCATGTATCTCAAAGCTGAATCACTAGGTAACAAAAGAGTTTCAAACTCACAGAAAAGCGATTTAGCCAACTGGAAATAATTCCATGTTTCTTAGCTTCTGGGTACTAGGTGTCTTTGTGTATTTCAATGAAACTCTGACAAAATGATTCTCTCTTGTGCCCGTCATGGCTCCCCAAATTTGGTCATCACACCATCATGGGTTTTTTGTTTAGAGCCTATTGGATGTTTACCCTGATTAGGCGAAAATGCCTGAAAACGCCTGTGAGTTTAATTGTTAAATGGTTAATGCTAGAACTTTAAAAATGCAGAAAAACACTTTAGTTCACAAGAGCACACTGTGCTTCTGTCCTGGTTCAAGTATCTCAAAGCTGAATCACTAGGTAGCTAAAGAGTTTCAAACTCACAGAAAAGCGATTTAGGCAACTGGAAATAATTCCATGTTTCTTAGCTTGTGGGTACTAGGTTTCTTTGTGGATTTCAATGAAACTCTGACAAAACGATTCTCTCTTGTTCCCCTCATGGCTCCCCAAATGTGGTCAATCCACCATCACGGGTTTTTTGTTTAGAGCCTATTGAATGTTTACCCTGATTAGGCGAATTTCACTGAAAACGCCTCTAGTTTAATTCCTCAATGGTTAATGCTAGAACTTTGGAAATGCAGAAAAGCACTTCAGATCACAAGAGCACACTGTGCTTCTGTCCTGGTTCAAGAATCTCAAAGCTGAATCACTAGGTAACAAAAGAGTTTCAAACTCACAGAAAAGCGTTTTAGCGACCTGGAAATGATTCCATGTTTTTAGCTTCTGGGCACTCGGTTTCTTTGTGTATTTCAATGAAACTCTGAAAAAATGATTCTCTCATGTGCCTCTCAAGGCTCCCCAAGTTTGGTCATCCCACCATCAAGGGTGTTTTGTTTACAGTCTATTGGATGTTTACCCTGATTAGGCGAAAATGCCTGAAAACGCTTGTGAGTTTAATACTTAAATGGTTAATGCTAGAACTTTAAAAATGCAGAAAAACACTTTAGTTCACAAGAGCACACTGTGCTTCTGTCCTGGTTCAAGTATCTCAAAGCTGAATCACTAGGTAGCTAAAGAGTTTAAAACTCACAGAAAAGCGATTTAGGCAACTGGAAATAATTCCATGTTTCTTAGCTTGTGGGTACTAGGTTTCTTTGTGGATTTCAATGAAACTCTGACAAAATGATTCTCTCTTGTGCCCTCATGGCTCCCCAAATTTGGTCAATCCACCATCACGGGTTTTTTGTTTAGAGCCTATTGGATGTTTACCCTGATTAGGCGAAATTCACTGAAAACGCTTGTAGTTTTATTCCTCAATGGTTAATGCTAGAACTTTGAAAATGCAGAAAAGCACTTCAGATCACAAGAGCACACTGTGGTCCTGTCCAGGTTCAAGTATCTCAAAGCTGAATCACTAGGTACCAAAAGAGTTTCAAACTCACCGAAAAGCGTTTTAGAGAACTGGAAATAATTCCATGTTTCTTAGCTTCTGGGCACTAGGTTTCTTTGTGTATTTCAATGAAACTCTGAAAAAATGATTCTCTCATGTGCCCCTCAAGGCTCCCAAGTTTGGTCATCCCACCATCAAGGGAATTTTGTTTACAGTCTATTGGATGTTTACCCTGATTAGGCGAAAATGCCTGATAACGCCTGTGAGTTTAATTCTTAAATGGTTAATGCTAGAACTTTAAAAACGCAGAACAACACTTTAGTTCACAAGAGCACACTGTGCTTCTCTCCTGGTTCAAGTATCTCAAAGCTGAATCACTAGGTAGCAAAAGAGTTTCAAACTCACAGAAAACCATTTTAGCCAACTGGAAATAATTCCATGTTTCTTAGCTTGTGAGTACTAGGTTTCCTTGTGTATTTCAATGAAACTCTGACGAAACGATTCTCTCTTGTGCCTTTCATGGCTCCCCAAATTTGGTCAATCCACCATCACGGGTTTTTTGTTTAGAGCCTATTGGATGTTTACCCTGATTAGGCGAATTTCACTGAAAACGCCTGTAGTTTAATTCCTCAATGGTTAATGCTACAACTTTGAAAATGCAGAAAACCATTTCAGATCACAAGAGCACACTGTGCTGCTGTCCTGGTTCAAGTATCTCAAAGCTGAATCACTAGGTAGCAAAAGAGTTTCAAACTCACAGAAAAGTGATTTTAGCCAACTGGAATAATTCCATGTTTCTTAGCTTGTGAGTACTAGGTTTCCTTGTGTATTTCAATGAAACTTTGACAAAACGATTCTCTCTTGTGCCCCTCATGGCTCCCAAATTTGGACAATCCACCATCACGGGTTTTTTGTTTAGAGCCTATTGGATGTTTACCCTTATTAGGCGAATTTCACTGAAAACGCCTGTAGTTTACTTCCTCAATGGTTAATGCTACAACTTTGAAAATGCAGAAAAGCATTTCAGATCACAAGAGCACACTGTGCTTCTGTCCTGGTTCAAGTATCTCAAAGCTGAATCACTAGGTAGCAAAAGAGTTTCAAACTCACAGAAAAGTGATTTAGCCAAATGGAAATAATTCCATGTTTCTTAGCTTCTGGGTACTAGGTTTCTTTGTGGATTTCAATGAAACTCTGACAAAATGATTCTCTCTTGTGCCCCTCATGGCTCCCCAAATGTGGTCAATCCACAATCACGGGTTTTTTTGTTTAGAGCCTATTGAATGTTTACCCTGATTAGGCGAATTTCACTGAAAACGCCTCTAGTTTAATTCCTCAATGGTTAATGCTAGAACTTTGGAAATGCAGAAAAGCACTTCAGATCTCACAACAGCACACTGTGCTTCTGTCCTGGTTCAAGAATCTCAAAGCTGAATCACTAGGTAACAAAAGAGTTTCAAACTCACAGAAAAGCGTTTTAGCGACCTGGAAATGATTCCAAGTTTTTAGCTTCTGGGCACTCGGTTTCTTTGTGTATTTCAATGAAACTCTGAAAAAAATGATTCTCTCATGTGCCTCTCAAGGCTCCCCAAGTTTGGTCATCCCACCATCAAGGGTGTTTTGTTTACAGTCTATTGGATGTTTACGCTGATTAGGCGAAAATGCCTGAAAACGCCTGTGAGTTTAATACTTAAATGGTTAATGCTAGAACTTTAAAAATGCAGAAAAACACTTTAGTTCACAAGAGCACACTGTGCTTCTGTCCTGGTTCAAGTATCTCAAAGCTGAATCACTAGGTAGCTAAAGAGTTTCAAACTCACAGAAAAGCGATTTAGGCAACTGGAAATAATTCCATGTTTCTTAGCTTGTGGGTACTAGGTTTCTTTGTGGATTTCAATGAAACTCTGAAAAATGATTCTCTCTTTTGCCCCTCATGGCTCCCCAAATTT
>JAKELJ010000096.1:36730-62181 GCA_025594165.1 Tamias sibiricus | reverse complement strand
CGCCTGTGAGTTTTTAATTATTTAAATGGTTAATGCTAGTACTCATAAAAAATGCAGAAAAACACTTTAGTTCACAAGAGCACACTGTGGCTTCTGTCCTTGGTTCAAGTTATCTCAAAGCTGAAATCACTAGGTAGCTAAAGAGTTTCAAACTCAAGCAGAAAAAGCGTTTAGCCAACTTGAAATAAATTCCATGTTTCTTAGCTTGTGTGGGAACTAGGTTACTTTGTGTATCTTCCATGAAACTCTGACAAAATGATTCTCTCTTTTTGACGCTCATGGCTCCTCCCCAAATTTAGTCAAATCCGCCATTCACGCGTTTTTTGTTTATGAGCCCTATGGGATGTTTATCCCAGATTAATGCGAATTTTCACTGAAAACGCCTGGTTATTTTTTATTCCTCAATGGTTAATATGCTAGAACTTTTGAAAATGCAGAGAACAGCACAACAATCCCAAGAAGCACAACAGTGGGTCCAGTCATGGTTTCAAGTAATCTTATCTCAAGTTGAATCACTAGGTAACACAAGAGAATCAAACTCACAGAAAACGCGTTTTAGAGAACTGGAAATAATTCCATGTTTCTTAGCTTTCTAGGGCACAAGGTTTTCATTATGTATTACAATGAAACGCTGAAAACATAATAATTCTGCTGCATGTGACCCCTCCAGGCTCGCCCAAGTTTGGTCATCCCACCATCGAATGAGTGTTTAGTGTAATACAGTCTATTGGCTGTTTACCCTGATTACGCGAAAATGCAATGAAAACTCCTGTGAGTTTTATTCGTAAATGGTTAATGCTAGAAATTTATAAAAACGCAGAACTACCATTTTTATTAGTCACAAGAGCACACTGTGCTTCTGTCCCTGGTTTCAAGTATCATCAAAGCTGAATCTCTAGGAAGCAAAAGAGGTACTAACTCCCAGGAAAGGCGTTTTAAGCCAAATTGAAAATAATTCCATGTTTCTTAGCTTGTTGATAACTATTTTTTCGTATGTGTATTTCAATGAAACTCAGACAAAAAGATTCTCCTCTTGTGGCCCCTCAAGGCTCCCCAAATGTGGTCAGCAATCCACCATCACGGTTTTTTGTTTAGAGCCTATTGGATGTTTACCCTGATTAGGCGAATTTCACTGAAACCGCGCCTGTAGTTTAATACCTCACTGGTTAAATGCTAGACCTTTGAAAATGCGAAAAAGCAACTTCAGATCACAAGAGCACACAGTGCATTTTGTCCTGGTTCAAGAATGTTAAAGCTTGAATTCACTATGTACAAAAAAGAGTTTTACAAACATCACAGAAAAAGCCGTTTTAGCCCAGAAAAGCCAACTGGCAATAATTCCAATCTTACTTTCTATTCTGCATCTGGGTACTAAGGTTTTTCCTTGTGTATTTCAATGAAACTCTGAAAAAAAAAATGATATCTCTCTTGTGCCCCTCCAAGGCTCCCCAAGTTTGGTCATCCCACCATCCAATGGTCTTTGTTTACAATCTATTGGATGTTATACCCTGATTAGCGCGAAAATGCAGAAAACGCCAGTGAGTTAATTTCTTAAATGGTTCATTCTATAACTTTTAAAAACGCAGAACAACATCATTAGTTTTCACAAGAGCACAACTGTGCTTCTGTCCTGGTTCAAGTATCCTCAAAGCTGAATCGCAAGGTAGAAAAAGATTTTCAAACTCACAGAACAAGCGATTTAGCCAACTGGAAATAATTCCATGTACTTAGCTTCTGGTACTAGGTTCTTTGTGTATTTCAATGAAACTCAGACAAAATGAATTCTCTCTATGTGCCCTTTCATGTCTTCCCAAATTTGCTCAAAATCCCACCATTTACGGGTTTTATTATGTTTAGAGCTTTATGTGGATAGTATTACCCTTTATTTAGCGAAATTTTCCCCCCTGAAATCGCCCAGTAGTTTAAATTCATCCCAATGGTAAATGCAAGAAATTTGGAAAAATGCAGAAAGACACTTCAGGATCACAAGAGCACGACTGTGCATCTGTCACCGCTTCAAGTTTCTCAAAGCTGAATCACTAGTAAAACAAAAGAGTATCACACTCACAGGACAGCGTTTAAGCGAACTGGAAATGATTTCCATGTTTTTTAGCTTCTGGGAACTAGATACTTTGTGTATTTCAATGCAACTCTTGAAAAAATTATTCTCTCATGTTGCCCCTCAAGGCCTCCCACTCAATTTTTTGTCATCCCAACCGAACAAATGTTGTTTTGTTTACAGGTCCCCCCTTTAATTTTGGGGAAAATAGTTTACCCTGATTAGAGCAAAAAATGCCTGATAACCGCCTTTGAGTATAAATTCTTATAATGATAAAGCAAGGAACTTTAAAGAATGCAAGAACAACACTTTAAGTATCACAAAAGACAACACTGTGCTTATCTGTCCTGGTTCAAGTATCCTCTCAAAGCTGAATCTCTAGGTAGCAAAAGAGTTTCAAACTCACAGAATAAGCGTTTTTAGGCCAACTGGAAATAATTTCCGATGTTTCTTTAGCTTGTGGACACTAGGTTTCTTTGTGTATTTCAATGAAAGTCTGACAAAAGATTCTCTCCTTGTGCCCCTCAAGGCGACCCCAAATGTGGTCAATCCACCATCATCGGGGTTTTTTGTTTAGAGCCTATTGGATGTTTAACACTGATTAGGCAATTCATTGAAAATGCCTGTAGTTTTAATTCCTCAATGGTTAATGCTAGAACTTTGGAAATGCAGAAAAGCACTTCAGATCACAAGAGCACACCTGTACATCTGGGTCCTGGTTCAGTATCTCAAAAGCTGAATCACATAGGGTAACAAAAGAATTTCAAACTCACAGAAAAGCGTTTTAGCGAACTGGAAAATTTCCATGTATTTTTAGCTTCTGGTCACTGAGGTTTCTTTGTGTATTTCAATGAAACTCTGAAAAAATGATTCTCTCATGTGCCCCTCAAGGCCCCCAAGTTTGGTAATCCTCACCATCAAGGGTGTTTTTGTTTACAGTCTAATTGGATGTTTTACCCTGATTAAGGCGAAAAATTACTGAAAACGCCTGATGAGTTTAATTCTTACTTAAATGGTTTAATGCTAGAACTATACAAAATGCAGAAAAAAACCACTTTAGTTTTCACAAGAGTCAAACACTGTGCTTCTGTCCTGGTGTATCAAGTATCCACAAAGCTGAATCACTAGGTAGCAAAAGAGGTTTCAAACTCACAGAAAAATCGTTTTAAAGCCAACTTGAAATAATACCATGTTTAATTAGCTTGTGGGTACGATGTTTCTTTGTGTTTTCAATGAAACTCTGACAAAATGATTCTCCATCTTTTGACCCTCATGGCTCCACCAAATTTAGTCAAACCACCATCACGGGTTTTTTTGTTTAGAGCCTACTTGGATGTTATAACCTGCTTTAGGCCGAATTTACACTGAAAACCCTGTAGTTTAATTCCTCAATGGATACTGCAGAAACTTTGAAAATAGCAGAACAAGCATCATCAGATCACAAGAGCAACACTGTAAGTCCTGTCCTGGATCAACGTATCTCACAGTTAGAATCCCTAGGCTAACCAAAGAGAGTCAAAACTCACAAGAAAAAGCGTTTAGAGAGAACAGAAATAATTCCATGTTTCTATAGCTTCCTGGGCCACTAGGTTTCTATTTGTAATTTCAATGAACCTGAATAAATAATTCACTCATGGTCCCCTCACGGCTCCCCCAAATCGTTTGGTCATCCCCACCATCAAGGTTGTTTTGTATACAGATCTATTAGGATGTTTAACCACTGATTACGCGAAAATGCATGAAAAAACCCTGTGAGTTTTTAATTCTCGTAAAATGGTTAATGCTATTGAAATTTAAAAACGCAGAACAACATTTTATTTCTACTAGAGCACACTGTGCTTCTGTCCTGGTTCAAGTATCTCAAAGCAGAATCACTAGGTTAGCAAAAGAGTTTTTCAAACTCAACAGTATAAGCGTTTTATCCAACTGGAAATAATTCCATGTTTCATAGGTTGTGGGTAACTAAGGTTTCTTTGTGGATTTCAATGAAACTCTGACATAATGATTCTCCTCATTGTGCCCCTCATCGCTCCCCTAAATGAGGTCAATCCACCATCACGGGTTTTTTTGTTTAGAGCCTATTGGATGGTTTACCCTGATTAGTGCGTAATTTTCACTGAAAACGCTTTCTGTAGTTAATTCCACAATCGGTTAATGCTAGGACCTTTGAAAAATGCGAAAAGCACTTCCAGATCACAAGAGCACACTGTGCATATAGTCCTGGTTCAAAGTAATCCTTAAAGCTGAAATCACTAGGTTAAGCAAAAGAGTTCAACTGACAGAAAAGGCGATTTAGCCAACTGGAAATAATTCGATATTTCTTAGCTTCTGGGTGGCTAGGTTTCTTTTGTTTATTTCAATGAAGTCTGCTGACAAAATGAATCTCGTCTTGGTGCCCGTCATGGCTCTACAAATTCGGTCATCCAGCAGCACGGGGTTTTTGTTTAGAACCTTTGGATTGTTTACCCTGATTAGGCCGCAATTTCCACTGAAAACGCCTGAATTTTAATTCCTCCATGTATACAAGCTAGAACTTTTGAAAATGCAGAAAAGCACTTCATATCACAAGAGCACACTGGTGTTTTTGCTGTCCTGGTTCAAGTATCTCAAAAGCTGAATCACTAGGTAGCAAAAGAGATGTTCAAACTGACAGAAAAGCGATTTTAGCCAACTGGAAATAATTCCATGTTCTTAGCTAACTGGGGTTACTCAGGTTTCTATTGTGTATTTGATATGAAAACTCTGAAAAAATTGATTCTCTCATCATGTGCCTATCAAAGAGCTTCCCCAAGTTTGTCTCATCTTCACCATCAAGGGGTGTTTTGTTTTACCAGCCTATTGATGTTTACCCTGATTATGGCGAGAAAGGTTGGAAAACCTCCTGTGATTTTAATTCTTAAAGGGTTAATGCTTAGAACTTTAAAAACGCAGAACAACAACTTTAGTTTCACAAGAGCACACTGTGCTTCTCTCCTGGTTCAAGTAATCTCAAAGCAAATCTTCTAGGTAAGCAAAAGATGTTATCCAAACTCAACAGAAAAAGCATTTAGGCCAACAGGAATATATTCCCAGTGTATCCTTGAGCTTGTGGGACGTAGTTTTCTTTTGGGTATTTCAAATGAAACTCTGACGAAACTGATTCTCTCTATTGTGACCCCTCATGGCTCCCCCCCAAATTTAGTCGATTCACCCATCAACGGGTTTTTTGTTTAGAGCTTAATGGATATTTAACCCAGATTAGGCAAATTTTCCTGAAAACGACTGTGAGTTCAATTCCTCAATGTTTAAAAGCTAGAACTTTGAAAATGCAGAAAAGCATTTCAGATCACAAGAGCAATCACTGTGCTCTTGCTGTCCCTGGTTTCAAGAATCTCAAAGCTGAAATCACTAGGTAGCAAAAGAGATTCAAACTCACAGAAAAGCGGATTTTGCCACCTTGAAATATTTCCATGTTTCTTAGCTTCTGGTTGCTAGGTTTATTGTTTGTATTTCAATGAATCTCAGAAAAAATGAATTCTCTTTTGTGCCCCACATGCTCCCCCAAACTTGGTCATCGCCAGCATTCGACAGGGTTTTTTTGTTTAGAAAACCTAATTTTGGAATGTTATACCCCTGATTAGGCGAAATTTCACTGAAAACGCCTGACAGTTTAATTCCTCAATGGATAAAGCTAGAACCTTTTGTAAATGCAGCAAAAGCACCTTCAATATCACAAGAGCACACTTGTGCTTCTGTCCTGGTTCAAGTATCTCAAAGCTGAATCACTAGATAAGCAAAAGAGTTTCAAACACTGACATGATAAGCGCTTTAGCCAACTTGAAATAATTCGATTTTCTTAGATTCTGGTACGAGGTTTCTGTGTGTAATTCAATGAAACTCTGAAAAATATGATTCTCTCATGATTGCCTATCGAAGGGCTCCCCAAGTTTGGTCCATCCCACCCTAAAGTGGTTTTTTGTTTTAACAGCCTCTTGGATGTTTAACCCCAGATTAGGCGAAAATTGCTTGAAATCGCCTGAGAGTTTAATCTCTTAAATGGTTTAATGCTAGCAACTTTAAAAAATGCAGAACAACACTTTAGTTCAACAAGAGCACACTGTGCTTCTCTCCTGTTTCAAGTATCTCAAAGCTGAATCACTAGGTAGGAAAAAGAGTTTCAACAAACTCACAGAAAGGCATTTTAGCCAACTGAAATAATTCCATGTTTTCTTAGCTTGTGGGTACTAGGTTTTTTTTTTTCTTTGTGTTCAATTCAATGAAACTCTGACAAAATGGAATTCCTCTGGATATCTCTCTTGTGCCCCTCATGGCTTCCCCCAAAATTTAGAGTCGATCCACCATCACGGGTTTTTTGTTTAGAGGGAGCTTATTGGCTATATAAAAATTTAAACCACATATTTACCCTGAATTGGAAGGCGAATTTCCTGAAAACAGCCTGTAGTGTTCAAATTCCTCAATGGTTAATGCTAGAACTTTGAAAATGCAGAAAAGCATTTCAGATCACAAGAGCACACTGTGCTCTTCTGTCCTGTTCAAAGTATCTCAACAAAGCTGAATCACTAGGTAGCAAAAGAGTTTTTCAAACATCGACAGAAGAGCGAAATTTAGTAGCCAACTGGAAAATAATTCCATGTTTCTTTCCTTCTTAGCTTTCTTCTGGGGTACTTGCTTAGGTTTCTTTTGTGTATTTCAATGAATCTCTGACAAAATGATTCTCCTCTCTTGTGCCCCTTCATGGCTCCCCCAAATTTTAGTCGAATCCACCATCATACAGTTCTTTTTGTTTAGAGCTCTATTGGATATATAACCCTAGATTATGCGAATTTCCTGAGAAACCGCTTTTGATTTTTTTTTTTTTTTAAAAAAAAAAAAAAAAAGTTCAATTCCTCAAATGGTTTAATGCTAAAACTTTGAAAATGGCAGAAAAGCATTTCCAGATCACAAAGAGCCACCCTGTGCATCTGTCCCTGTTCAAGTATCTCAAAGCTGTATCTTTAGGGAAGCAAAAGAGTTTCAAACAGACACGCGAAAAGCGATATAGCCAACTGGAAACTAATTTCATGTTTCTTAGCTTCCTGGGTGCTAGGATTCATTGGTGAATTTCAATGAATCTCTTGACAAAATGATTTCTCTCTCATGTGCCCCGTACATGGATCCCCAAATTTGGTCAACCCACGCATCACGGGTTTTATTGTTTAGAACCTATTGGATGTTTACCCTGATTAGCGCAATATTCACTGAAAACGCCTGAAGTTTACTTCCGTCAACTTGTTAGAAGCTAGAACTTTGAAAATGCAGAAAAGCACTTCATATCACAAGAGCACACTGTGTTTTCTGTCTTCAGTCCTGGTCCAAGTATCTCAACAGCAGAATCACTAGGTTAGCAAAAGAGGTATCAAACTATGACAGAAAAAGCGATTTAGCCAACTGGAAATAAATTCCCATGTTTCTTAGCTTCTGGGTATCTTAGGTTTTCTTTATTGTATTTATATTAAACTCTGAAAAAAATGATTCTCTCCTGTGCCTATCAAGGCTCCCCAAAGTTTGTTCCATCCACACCCATCAAGGTGTGTTTAGTGTTTTACATCCCTATTGGATTGTTTACCCTGATATAGGTGAAAAGGTTGAAAACATCCTAGTGAGTTTAATAAATAAAAATTCTTAAAGGTTAATGCTAGGAACATTGAAAAAACGCAGAACAACACTGTAGTTTCACAAGATCTCACACTGTGCTTCACATCCTGTTTTCAAGAATCTCAAAGCTGAATCACTAAGATTGCAAAAGAGTTTTCAAACTGAACAAGATAAGCGTTTTAGCCAACAGGATCGTGAAAATAATTCGAATGTTTCTAGATTCTTGGGTATTCATAAAGGTTTATCTTTGTGTATTTTAATGAAACTCTAAAAACGAATTTTCGAGACTCTTCAACTGTTTTGGCCATCATCCAAGCAATGTCTCCCCAAGTTTGGTCATCCCAATCCCTCAAGGGTGTTATTGTTAACAGCCTATTGGATATTTACCCTGAATAGGCGAAAATGCATGAAAACGCCTGTTAGTTTAAACCACTAAATGAGGAAATGCATGTGGCCAATTAGACACTTTTACAAAATGCAGAACAACACTTTTAACATCAAATCAACAAGACGCAGAACCTGAGACGAACATCCTCTCCTGGTTTCAACGTATCCTCAAAAGGTGAATCTCTAGTGGAGAAAAAAGAGTATCAAGAACCACGTATTAAATCAGAAAAGCATTTTAGCCAAACTTGAGAAATAATTTCCATTTTTCTTAGCTTGTGGGTACTAGGTTGTTCTTTGTGTAATTTCAATGAAACTCGGACAAAAATGATTCTGGCTCTTGGGGCCCCTCATGTGGGCTCCCCAAATTTAGTCGAGTCCACCATCACGGGTTTTTTTTTGTTTAGAGCTTAATTTGGATAATTTTACCCTGAATATGCGAATTTCTAACCTGAAAACGCCTTTAGTTTTCAATTTCCTCATTGGTTAATGCTAGAACTTTTGAAAATGCAGAAAAGCATTTCTGATCACAAGAGAGCACACTAGTGGACTCTGCGATACTGTCCTGGTTTTCAATGGTATCTCAAAGCTGGAATCACAAGGTAATCAAAAGAGTTTTCAAACTCACAAGAAAAGCAGATTTAGCCGAAACTGGAAATAATTCCATGTTTTCTTTAGCTTCCTGGTGTTATAGGTTTAGCTATACATGTGCCAGTTTTTCATCTGAAATCCTCTGACTCAAAAATATAGCATCTGTCCTTGTGCCCCTACCTGGCTCCCCAAATTTGGGTCATCCTCCAAGCCTCACGCGTTTTTTTGTTTAGAACCTATAGGAATGTTTACCTGATTAGGCCAATGTTCAACTAGAGTAGAAAACGTCAGAAGTTTTGTTAATTCCTCAAATGGTATAACGAGCTAGAACTTTGGACATGAATGCAAGACAAAAGCACTTCATATCACCAAAGAGTAGCTAACACTAACAACACAATTTGTGCATTCTGGGTCCTGGTCAATATCTCAAAGCTGAATCACTAGGTAGCAAAGAGTTTCAAACTGACAGAAAAGCGATTTAGCCAACTGGAAATAATTCCATGTTTCTTAGCTTGTGGGTACTAGGTTCTTTGTGTATTTTATACTGAAAAAATCTCTGAAAAATGATTCTCTCATGTGCCTATCAGGCTCCCCAAGTTTGGTCATTCATCCCAGCACCGTCAAGGGTGTTTTTGTTTACAGTCCTATTGGGATGTTTACCCTCATTAGGCGAAAATGCTTGAAAACGCGTACACCTGTGAGTTTAATTCTTAAATGTTAATGCTTAGAACTTTAAAAACGCAGAACAAGCACTTAGTTCACAAGAGCACACTGTGCCTTCTCTCCTGGTTCAAGTATCTCAAAACTGAATCTCTAGGTAGGAAAAGAGTTTCAAACTTCACAGAAAAGCATTTTAGAGCCAACTGGAAATAATTCCATGTTTCTTAGCTTGTGGGTACTGCTAGGTTTTCTTTGTGTATTTCAATGAAACTCTGAAACTCTGACAAAATGATTGTCCCTCTTGTGCCCACTCGCCATGGCTCCCCAAATGTTAGTCGATCCACCATCACAGTGTTTTTTGTTTACAGGCAAATTGGACTATTTACCCTGATTAGGCGGAAATTTCCTGAAAACGCCTGTAGTGTTCAATTCCTCACTGGTTAATGCTAGAACTATTTGAAAATGCAGAACAGCACTTTCAGATCACAGGAGCACACTGTGCTTTCTGTCCTGGTTCAAGTATCTCAAAGCTGAATCACTAGGTAGCAAAAGAGTTTCAAACTGACAGAAAAGCATTTTAGCCAACAGCAAATAATTCCATGTTTCTTAGCTTGGTGGTACTAGGGTTTCTTTGTGTATTATCAATGAAAACTCTGACAAAATGATTCTCTCTTGTGCCCTCATGGCTCCCCAAATTTAGTCGATCCACCATCACGGGTTTTTTGTTTAGAGCTTATTGGATATTTACCCTGATTAGGCGAATTTCCTGAAAACGCCTGTAGTTCAATTCCTCAATGGTTAATGCTAAACTTTGAAAATGCAGAAAAGCATTTCAGATCACAAGAGCACACTGTGCTTCTGTCCTGGTTCAAGTATCTCAAAGCTGAATCACTAGGTAGCAAAAGAGTTTCAAACTCACAGAAAAGCGATTTAGCCAACTGGAAATATTTCCATGTTTCTTAGCTTCTGGGTGCTAGGTTTCTTTGTGTATTTCAATGAATCTCTGACAAAATGATTTCTCTCTTTGTGCCCCTCATGGCTCCCCAAATTTGGTCATCCCAGCATCACGGTTTTTTGTTTAGAACCTATTGGATGTTTACCCTGATTAGGCGAATTTCACTGAAAACGCCTGAAGTTTAATTCCTCAATGGTTAAAGCTAGAACTTTGAAAATGCAGAAAAAGCACTTCATATCACAAGAGCACACTGTGCTTCTGGTCCAGGTTCAAGTATCTCAAAGCTAATCACTAGATACAAAAGATTTTTTCAAACTTGACAGATAAGCGATTTAGCCAACATGGAAATAATTCGATGTTTCTTAGATTTCTGGGTACTAGGTTTCCTTTGTGTATTTCAATGAAAACTCTGAAAAAATGATTCTCTCATGTGCCTATCAAGGCTCGCCAAGTTTGGTCATCCCACCCTCAAGGGTGTTTTGTTGACAGCCTATTGGATGTTTACCCTGATTAGGCGAAATGCTTGAAAACGCCTGTGAGTTAATTCTTAAATGGTTAATGCTAGAACTTTGAAAATGCAGAAAAACACTTTAGTTCACAAGAGCACACTGTGCTTCTCTCTCCTGGTTCAAGTATCTCAAAGCTGAATCTCTAGGTAGCAAAAGAGTTTTCAAACTCACAGAAAAGCATTTTAGCCCACTGGAAATAATTCCATGTATTCTTAGCTTGTGGGTACTAGGTTTCTTTGTGTATTTCAATGAAACTCTGACAAAATGATTCTCTCCTGTGCCCCTCATGGCTCCCCAAATTTAGTCGATTCCACCATCACGGGTTTTTTGTTTAGAGCTTATTGGATATTTACACCTGATTAGGCGAATTTCCTGAAAAAAGCTCCTGTAGTTCAATTCCTCAATGGTTAATGCTAGAAACTTTGAAAATGCAGAAAAGCATTTCAGATAACAAGAGCACACTGTGCTTCTGTCCTGTTCAAGTATCTCAAAGCTGAATCACTAGGTAGCAAAAGAGTTTCAAACTGACAGAAAAGCGTTTTAGCCAACTGGAAAAATAATTCCATGTTTCTTATCTTCTGGGTGCTAGGATTCTTTGTGTATTTCAATGAATCTCTGACAAAATGATTCTCTCTTGTGCCCCTCATGTGGCTCCCCAAATTTGGTCCTCCCAGCATCACGGTTTTTTGTTTAGAACCTATTGGATGTTTACCCTGATTAGGCGAATTTCACTGAAAAACGCCTGAAGTTTAATTCCTCATGGTTAAAGCTAGAACTTTGAAAATGCAGAAAAGCACTTTATATCACAAAGCACACTGTGTTCTGTCCTGGTTCAAGTATCTCAAAGCTGAATCACTAGGTAGCAAAAGAGTTTCAAACTGACAGAAAAGCGATTTAGCCAACTGGAAATAATTCCATGTTTCTTAGCTTCTGCGGTACTAGGTTTCTTTGTGTAATTATATGAAACTCTGACGAAATGATTCCTCTCATTGTTCCCCTCATGGCTCCCCAAATTTAGTCCATCCACCATCACGGGTGTTTTGTGTTTAGAGCCTATTGGATGTTTACCACTGAGTTAGGCGAACTTCACTGCAAAACGCCTGTATTTAATTCCATCAATTGTTAATGCTAGAACTTTGGAAATGCCGAAAAGCACTTCCGATCACAAGAGCACACTGTGTTTCTGTCCTGGTTTAAGTATCTCAAAGCTGAATCACTAGGTAGCAAAAGAGTTTCAAACTCACAAGAAAAGCGTTTTAAAGCGAACTGGAAATTATTCCATGTTTCTTAGCTTCCTGGGCACTAGGTTTTCTTTGTGTATTTCAATGAAACTCTGAAAAAATGATTCTCTCATGTGCCCCTCAAGGCTCCCCAAGTTTGGTCATCCCACCATCAAGGGTGTTTTTTTTTACAGTCTATTGGATGTTTACCCTGATTAGGCGAAAATGCCTGAAAACGCCTGTGATTTTTAATTCTATAAATGGTTAATGCTAGAACTTTAAAAACGCAGAACAACTCTTTAGTTCACAAGAGCACACTGTGCTTCTCTCCTGGTTCAAGTATCTCAAAGCTGAATCTCTAGGTAGCAAAAGAGTTTCAAACTCACAGAAAAGCAATTTTAGCCCACTGGAAATAATTCCATGTTATCTTAGCTTGTGGTACACTAGGTTTCTTTGTGTATTTCAATGAAACTCTGACAAAAATGAATCTCTCTTGTGCCCCTCATGGCTCCCCAAATTTAGTCGATCCACCATCACGGGTTTTTTGTTTAGAGCTTATTGGATATTTACCCTGATTAGGCAAATTTTCCTTAAAACGCCTGTAGTTCAATTCCTCAAAGGTTAATGCTAGAACTTTGAAAATGCAGAAAAGCATTTCAATCACAAGAGCACACTGTGCTTCTGTCCTGGTTCAAGTATTCAAAGCTGAATCCACTAGGTAGCAAAAGAGTTTCAAACTCACAGAAAGCGATTTAGCCAACTGGAAATATTTCCATGTTTCTTAGCTTCTGGGTGATTAGGATTCTTTGTGTATTTCAAAGAAATCTCTGACAAAATGATTCTCTCTTGTGCCCCTCATGGCTCCCCAAAGTTTGGTCAATCCCAGGCAATCACGGGTTTTTTGTTTAGAACCTATTGGATGTTTACCCTGATTAGGCGAATTTCACTGAAAACGCTGAAAAGTTTAATTTCCTCAATGGTTAAAGCTAGAACTTTGAAAATGCAGAAAAGCACTTCATATCACAAGAGCACACTGTGCTTCTGTCCTGGTTCAACGTATCTCAAAGCTGAATCACTAATAGCAAAAGAGTTTCAAACTGACAGATAAGCGATTTTAGCGCAACTGGAAATAAATTCGATGTTTCTTAGATTCTGGGTACTAGGTTTCTTTGTGTATTTCAATGAAACTCTGAAAAAATGAATTCTCTCATGTGCCTATCAAGGCTCCCCAAGTTTGGTCATCCCACCCTCAAGGTGTTTTTGTTTTACAGCCTATTGGATGTTTATCCCTGATTAGGCGAAAATGCTTGAAAACGCCTGTGAGTTTAATTCTTAAATGGGTTAATGCAGAGAACTTTAAAAAACGCAGACATCAGCACTTTAGTTCACAAGAGCACACTGTGCTTCTGTCCTGGTTCAAGTCTCTCAAAAGCTACGAATCACAAGTAGCAAAAGAGTTCAATTCAACTCACAGAAAAGCATTTATAGCCCACTGGAAATAATTCCCATGTATCTTAGCTTTGGGTACTAGTTTCTTTGTGTATTTCAATGAAACTGAAACTCTGACAAAATGATTCTCTCTTGTGCCCCTCATAGCTCCCCAAATTTAGTCGAATCCACCATCAACGGGTTGTTTGTTTTAGAGCTTATTGGATATTTTACCCTGATTAGGCGAATTTCCTGAAAACGCCTGTGGAGTTCAATTCCCTCAATGGTTAATGCTAGAACTTTGAAAATGCAGAAAAGCGAAAAATTTCAGATCACAAGCGCACACTGTGCTTCTGTCCTGGTTCAGTATCTCAAAGCTGTAATCACTAGTAGCAAAAGATTTTTCAAACTGACAGAAAAGCGATTTAGCCAACTGAGAAATAATTCCATGTTTCTTATCTTCTGGGTGCTAGGATTCTTTGTGTATTTCAATGAATCTCTGACAAAATGATTCTCTCTTGTGCCCCTCATGGCTCCCCAAATTTGGTCATCCCAGCATCACGTGTTTTTTGTTTAGAACCTATTGGATGTTTACCCTGATTAGGCGAATTTCATCTGAAAACGCCTGAAGTTTAACCTCAATGGTTAATGCTAGAACTTTGAAAATGCAGAAAAGCACTTTATATCACAAGAGCACACTGTGTTTCTGTCCTGGTTCAAGTATCTCAAAGCTGAATCACTAGGTAGCAAAAGAAGTTTCAAACTGACAGAAAAGCGATTTAGCCAACTGGAAATAATTCCATGTTTCTAACTTCTGGGTACGTAGTTTCTTTGTGTATTTATAATGAAACTCTGACGAAATGATTCTCTCTTGTGCCCCTCATGGCTCCCCAAATTTAGTCCATCCACCATCACGGGTTTTGTGTTTAGAGCCTATTGGATGTTTACACTGATTAGGTGAACTTCACTGAAAACGCCTGTAGTTTTTAATTCCTCAATTGTTAATAGCTAGAACTTGGAAATGCAGAAAAGCACTTCCGATCAAAAGATACACTGTGTTTTCTGTCCTGGTTCAAGTATCTCAAAGCTGAATCACTAGGTAGCAAAAGAGTTTCAAACTCACAGAAAAGCGTTATAGCGAACTGGAAATTATTCCATGTTTTCTTAGCTTCTTGGGCACTAGGTTTCTTTGTGTATTTCAATGAAACTCTGAAAAAATGAGTCTCTCATTGCCCCTCAAGGGCTCCCCAAGTTTGGTCATCCCACCATCAAAGGGTGTTTTTTTACAGTCTATTGGATGTTTACCCTGATTAGGCGAAAAATGCCTGAAAACGCCTGTGATTTTAATTCTTAAATGGTTAATGCTAGAAACTTTAAAAACGCAGAACAACTCTTTAGTTTCACAAGAGCACACTGTGCTTCTCTCCTGGTTCACAAGTGTTTTCAAAGCTGAATCACTAGGTAGCAAAAGAGTTTCAAACTCACAGAAAAGCGTTTTAGCCAACTGGAAATAATTCCATATTTCTTAGCTTGTGGGTACTAGGTTTCTTCGTGTATTTCAATGAACTCTGACAAAATGATTCTCTTCTTGTGCCCCTCATGGCCTCCCCAAATTTGGTCAATCCAACCATAACGCTTTTTTGTTTAGAGCCTATTGGATGTTTACCCTGATAAGGGCGAATTTCACTGAAAACGCCTGTAGATTAATTCCTCAATGGTTAATGCTAGAACTTTGAAAATGCAGAAAACCACTTCAGATCACAACAGCACACTGTTCTTCTGTCCTGGTTCAAGTATCTCAAAGCTGAATCACGAGGTAGCAAAAGAGTTTCAAACTCACAGAAAAGCGTTTTAGCGAACTGGAAATAATTCCATGTTTCTTAGCTTGTGGGTACAAACTAGGTTTCTTTGTGTATTTCAATGAAACTCTGACAAAATGATTCTTCTTCTTGTGCCCCTCTTGGCTCCCCAAATTTGGTCCAATCCACCATCACGTGGTTTTTTTTTAGACCTATTACATATTTACCCTGATATGGTGAATTTATCTGAAAACGCCTGTAGTTTTATTCCTCAATGGTTAACTCTAGAACTTTGGAAATGCCACAAAAGCACTTCAGATCACAAAAGCACACTGTGCTTCTTTCTTGGTTCAAGTATCTCAAAGCTAAATCACTAGGTAGCAAAAGAGTTTCAAACTCACAGAAAAAGTGTTTTTAGCAAACTGGGAAATAATTCCATTGTTTCTTAGCTTCTGGGCACTATGGGTTTTCTTTGTGTATTTTTTCAATGAAACTCTGAAAAAACATGATTCTCTCATGTGCCTCTCAAGGCTCCCCAAGTTTGGTCATCCCCACCATCAAGGGTGTTTTGTTTACAGCCTATGGATGTTTACCCTGATTAGGCGAAAATGCCTGAAAACGCCTGTGACTTTAATCTTAAAATGGTTAATGCTAGAACTTTAAAAACGCCGAACAACACTTTAGTTCACAAGAGCACACTGTGCTTCTCTCCTGTTCAAGTATCTCAAAGCTGAATCTCTAGGTAGCAAAAGAGTTTCGAACTCACAGAACAGCATTTTAGCCAACTGGATATAATTCCATGTTTCTTAGCTTGTGGGTACTAGGTTTCTTTGTGTATTTCAATGAAACTCTGCCAAAATGATTCTCTCTTGTGCCCCTCATGGCTCCCCAAGTTTAGTCCATCCACCATCACGGGTTTTTGTGTTTAGAGCCTATTGGATGTTTACCCTGATTAGGCGAATTTCACTGAAAACCCTGCAGTTTAATTCTTCAATGGTTAATGCTAGAAACTTTAAAAATGCAGAACAACATATTAGTTGACAAGAGCACAACTGTGCTTTTTTGCTGGTTCAAGTATCTCAAAGCTGAATCACTAGGTAGCAAAAGAGTTTCAAACTCACAGAAAAGCAATTTTAGCCAAACTCAAATAATTCCATATTTCTTAGCTTGTGGGTACTAGATTTTTTCTCGTGTATTTCATAATGAACTCTGACAAAATGATTCTCTCGTTGTGCCCCTCATGGCTTCCCAAATTTGGTCAATCCACCATCACGGCTTTTTTGTTTAGAGCCTATTTATGTTTACCCTGATTTGCGAATTTCACTGAAAAGGCCTGTAGATTTAATTCCTCAATGGTTAATGCTAGAACTTTGAAAATGCAGAAAACCACTTCAGATCACAAGAGCACACTGTGCTTCTGTCCTGGTATCAAGTATCTCAAAGTCTGAATCACTAGGTAACAAAAGAGTTTCAAACTCACAGAAAAGCGTTTTAGCAACTGGGAAATAATTCCATGTTTCTTAGCTTCTGGGCATTAGATATCTTTGTGTATTTCAATGAAATCTCTGAAAAAATCACTCTCCCTCATGTGCCCCTCCATGCTCACTGACCAAGTTTGGAACATCCCACCATCAAGGGTGTTTTTGTTTTTACAATCTATTGGACGTTTACCCTGATTAGGGCGAAAATGCCTGAAAACGCCTGTGAGTTTAATTCTTAAATGGTTTAATGCTTTTACTTTAAAAACGCAGAACAAACACTTTATTCAGAAGAGCACACTGTGCTTCTCTTTTGTTCAAGTATCTCAAAGCTGAATCACTAGGTAGCAAAAGAGTTTCAAACTCACAGGAAAGCGTTTTAGCCAACTGGAAATAATTCCATGTTTCTTAGCTTGTGGGTACTTAGTTTTCTTTGTGTACTTCAATGAAACTCTGACAAAATGATTCTCTGTTTGTGCTCCTCATGGCTCCCCAAGTTTGGTCATAGCCCCACCAACACGGGTTTTTTTTTTAGAGCCTAATTGGATGTTTTTACCCTGATTAGGCGAATTTTCTCTGAAAATGCCTGCAGTTTAATTCTTCAATGGTTAATGCTATAACTTTGGAAATGCAGAAAAGCACTTCATGCATCACAAAAGCACACTGTGCTTCTGTCCTGGTTCAAGTATATCAAAGCTGAATCACTAGGTAGCAAAAGAGTTTCAAACTCACAGAAAAGCGATTTTTAGGCGAAACTGGAAATAATTCCCCATGTTTCTTAGCTTCTGGTCACTAGGTTTCTTTGTGTATTTCAATGAAACTCTGAAAAAATGATTCCCTCATGTGCCTCTCAAGGCTCCCCAAGTTTGGTCATCCCACCATCAAGGGTGTTTTGTTTACAGCCTATTGGAGTTTACCCTGATTAGGCGAAAATGCCTGAAAACGCCTGTGAGTTTAATTCTTAAATGGTTAATGCTAGAACTTTAAAAACGCAGAACAACATCTTTAGTTCATAAAGAGCACACTGTGCTTCTCTCCTGGTTCAAGTGTCTCAAAGCTGAATCACTAGGTAGCAAAAGAGTTTCAAACTCACAGAAAAGCGTTTTAGCCAACTGGGAAATAATTCCATATTTCTTAGCTTGTGGGTACTAGTTTCTTCGTGTATTTCAATGAACTCTGACAAAATGATTCTCTCTTGTGCCCCTCATGGCTCCCCAAATTTGGTCAATCCACCATCACGGCTTTTTTGTTTAGAGCCTATTGGATGTTACCCTGATAGGGCGAATTTCACTGAAAAGGCCTGTAGATTAATTCCTCAATGGTTTAATGCATGAGAAACTTTGAAAATGCAGAAAACCACTTCAGATCACAACAGCACACTGTGCTTCTGTCCTGGTTTCAAGTATCTCAAAGCTGAATCACGAGGTAGCAAAAGAGTTTCAAAAACTCACAGAAAAGCGTTTTAGCGAACTGGAAATAATTCCATGTTTCTTAGCTTGTGGGTACTAGGTTTCTTTGTGTATTTCAATGAAACTCTGACAAAATGATTCTCTCTTGTGCCCCTCATGGCTCCCCAAATTTGGTCAATCCACCATCACGTGTTTTTTTTTAGAGCCTATAGATGTTTACCCTGATTTGGTGAATTTATCTGAAAACTCCGGTAGTTTTTATTCCTCAATGGTTAACTCTAGAACTTTGGGAAATGCACAAAAGCACTTCAGATCAGAAAAAAGCACACTGTGCTTCTTTCTTGGTTCAAGTATTTCAAAGCTAAATCAGTAGGTAGCAAAAGAGTTTCAAACTCACAGAAAAGCGTTTTAGCAAACTGGAAATAATTCCAGGTTTCTTAGCTTCTGGGCACTAGGTTTCTTTGTGTATTTCAATGAAACTCTGAAAAAATGATTCTCTCATGTGCCTCTCAGGCTCCCCAAGTTTGGTCATCCCACCATCAAGGGTGTTTTGTTTCCAGCTTATTGGATATTTACCCCTGATTAGGCGAAAATGCCTGAAAACGCCTGTGAGTTTAATTCTTAAATGGTTAATGCTAGAACTTTAAAAACGCCGAACAACACTTTAAGTTCACAAGAGCACACTGTGCTTCTCTCCTGGTTCAAGTATCTCAAAGCTGAATCTCTAGGTAGCAAAAGAGTTTCGAACTCACAGAAAAGCATTTTAGCCAACTGGATATAATTCCATGTTTCTTAGCTTGTGGGTACTAGGTTTCTTTGTGTATTTCAATGAAACTCTGCAAAATGATTCTCTCTTGTGCCCCTCATGGCTCCCCAAATTAGTCCATCCACCCATCACGGTTTTTGTGTTTAGAGGCCTATTCGATGTTTACACTGATTAGGCGATCCTCACTGAAAACGCCTCGTGTAGTTTAATTTCCTCAATGGTTAATGCTAGAACTTTGCGAAATGCAGAAAAGCACTTCCGATCACAAAGCACACTGTGCTTCTGTCCTGGTTCAAGGTATCTCAAAGCTCAATCACTAGGTAGCAAAAGAGTTTCAAACTCACAGAAAAGTGTTTTTAGCGAACATGAAATTATTCCATGTTTCTTAGCTTCTGGGCACTAGGTTTCTTTGTGTATTTCAATGAAACTCTGAAAAAATGATTCTCTCATGTGTCCCCTCAAGGCTCCCCAAGTTTGGTCATCCCACCATCAAAAAAAAAGGTGTTTTTGTTTACAGTCTATTGGATGTTTACCCAGGGGGGATTAGGCGAAAAAATGCCTGAAAACGCCTGTGAGTTTTAATTTCTTAAATGGTAAAATGCTAGAACTTTAAAAAATGCAGAACAACACTTTAGTTCATAAGAGCACACTGTGCTTCTCTCCTGGTTCAAGTATCTCAAAGCTGAATCACTAGGTAGCAAAAGAGTTTCAAACCCCACAGAAAAGCATTTTAGCCAAATGGAAATAATTCCATGTTTCTTAGCTTGTGGGTACTAGGTTTCTTTGTGTATTTCAATGAAACTCTGACAAAATGATTCTCTCCTGTGCCCCTCATGGCTCCCCAAATTTTGTTCAATCCACCATCACGTTTTTTTTGTTTTAGAGCCTATTGGATGTTTACCCTGCTTTGGCGAATTTCACTGAAAACGCCTGTAGTTTTATTCCTCAATGGTTAATGCTAGAACTTTGGAATGCAGAAAAGCACTTCAGATCACAAAATGCACACTGTTCTTCTTTCTTGGTTCAAGTATCTCAAAGCTGAATCTCTAGGTAGCAAAAGAGTTTCAAACTCACAGAAAAGCGTTTTTTGCGAACTGGAAATAATTTCCATGTTTCTTTGCTTCTGGGCACTAGTTTTCTTTTGTGTATTTCAATGAAACTCTGAAAAAATGATTCTCTCATGTGCCTCTCAATGGCTCCCCAAGTTTGGTCATCACCCACCATAAAGGTGTTTTGTTTTACAGTCTATTGTATGTTTACCCTGATTAGGCGAAAATGCCTGAAAACGCCTGTGAGTTTTAATCTTAAATGGTTAATGCTAGAACTTTGAAAACGCAGAACAACACTTTAGTTCACAAGAGCACACTGTGCTTCTCTCCTGGTTCAAGTATCTCAAAGCTGAATCACTAGGTAGCAAAAGAGTTTCAAACTCACAGAAAAGCGTTTTAGCCAACTCAAATAATTCCATATTCTTAGCTTGTGTGGTACTAGGTTTTTTCGTGTATTTCAATGAACTCTGACATATGATTCTCTCTTGTGCCCCTCATTGCTCCCCAAATTTGGTCAATCCCACCATCACGGCTTTTTTGTTTAGAGCCTATTGGATGTTTACCCTGATTTGGCGAATTTCACTGAAAAGCCTGTAAGACTTTAATTCCTCAATGGTTAATGCTAGAACTTTGAAAATGCAGAAAACACTTCAGATCACAAGAGCACACTGTGCTTCTGTCCTGGTTCAAGTATCTCAAAGCTGAATCACTAGGGAACAAAAAGAGTTTCAAACTCACAGAAAAAGCGTTTTTAGCAAACTGGAAATAATTCCATGTTTCTTAGCTTCTGGCATTAGATTCCTTTGTGTATTTCAATGAAACTCTGAAAAAATTACTCTCTCATGTGCACCTCCATGCTCACCAAGTTTTGAACATCCCACCATTAAGGGTGTTTTTGTTTACAGTCTATTGGATGTTTACCCTGATTAGCGAAAATGCACTGAAAACGCCTGTGAGTTTTAATTCTTAAATGGTTTAATGCTTTTACTTTAAAAATGCAGAACAACACTTTAGTTCAAGAAGAGCACACTGTGCTTCTGTCCTGGTTCAAGTATCTCAAAGCTGAATCACTACGTACAAAAGAGTTTCAAACTCACAGAAAAAGTGATTTAGCCAACTGGAAATAATTCCATGTTTCTTAGCTTCTGGGCAGTAGGTTTCTTTGTGTATTTTCAATGAAACTCTGAAAAAAATGATTCTGTCATGTGCTCCTCAAGGACTCCCCAAGTTTTGGTCATACCCACCATCAAGGGTGTTTTGTTTACAGTCTATTGGATGTTTACCCTGATTAGGCGAAAAAAAATGCCTGAAAACGCCTGTGAGTTTAATTCTTAAATGTTAATGCTAAACTTTAAAAACGCAGAACAACACCTTAGATTCACAAAAGCACAGTGTGCTTCTCTCCTGTTCAAGTATCTCAAAAGCTGAATCTCTAGGTAGCAAAAGAGTTTCAAACTCACAGAAAAGCAGTTTTAGCCAACGGAAATAATTCCATGTTCCTTAGCTTGTGTGGGTACTAGGTTTCTTTGTGTATTTCAATGAAACTCAGAAAAAATGATTCTCTCACTGTGCCCCTCATGACTCCCCAAATTTAGTCGATCCACCATCAGGGTTTTGTGTTTATAGCCTATTGGATGTTTGCACTGATTAGGCGAACTTCACTGAAAACGCCTGTAGTTTTAATTCTTTCAATGGTTAATGCTAGAACTAAACTTTGGAAATGCACAAAAGCACTTCCGATTCACAAGAGCACACGGTGCCTTCCACGTCCTGGTTCAAGTATCTCAAAGCTGAATCACTAGGTAGCAAAAGAGTTTCAAACTCACAGAAAAGCCTTTTAGACGAACTGGAAATTATTCATGTTTCTTAGCTTCTGGGCACTAGGTTTTTTGTGTATTTCAATGAAAACTCTGAAAAATGATTCTCTCTGTCCCCTCAAGGCTCCCCAAGTTTGGTCATCCCACCATCAAAGTGTTTGTTTACAGTCTATTGGATGTTTTACCCTGATTGGGCCGAAAATGCCTGAAAACGCCTGTGATTTTATTCTTAAATGGGTTAATGCTAAGAACTTTTAAAAACGCAGAACAACACTTTAGTTCACAAAGAGCACACTGTGCTTCTCTCCTGGTTCAAGTATCTCAAAGCTGAATCACTAGGTAGCAAAAGAGTTTCAAACTCACAGAAAAGCGTTTTTAGCCAACTCAAATAATTCCATATATTTCTTAGCTTGTGGGGTACAAATGATTTTTTCGTGTTATTTCAATGAACTCTGGATAACCAAAAATGATTCTCTCTTGTGCCCCCTCATGGCTTCCCAAATTTGGTCAATCCACCATCACGGCTTTTTTGTTTTAGAGTCTATTTTATGTTTTACCCTGATTTGGCGATTTCACTGAAAAGGCCTGTAGATTAATTCCTCAAATGGTTAATGCTTCGAACTTTGGAAATGCAGAAAACCACTTCAGATCACAACGAGCACACTGTGCTTCTGTCCTGGTTCAAGTATCTCAAAGCTAATCACTAGGTAACAAAAGAGTTTCAAACTCACAGAAAAGCGTTTAGCAAACTGAAATAATTCCATGGGTTTCTTAGCCTTCGGGGCATTAGATATCTTTTCTGTGTATTTCAATGAATCTCTGAAAAAATCACTCTCTCATGTGCCCCTCCAGGCTCACCAAGTTTGGACATCCACCATCAAGGGTGTTTTGTTACAATCTATTGGATGTTTACAGCCTGATTAGGCGAAAAAAATGCCTGAAAACGCCTGTGAGTTTAATTCTTAAATGGTTATTGCTTTTACTTTAAAACGCAGAACAACACTTTAGTTCAGAAGAGCACACTGTGCTTCTCTTTTGTTCAAGTATCTCTCAAAGCTGAATCACTAGGTAGCAAAAGAGTTTCAAACTCCACAGAAAGCGTTTTAGCCAACAGGAAATAATTCCATGTTTCATAGCTGTGGTATTAGGTTTCTTTGTGTACTTCAATGAAACTCTGACAAAATGATTCTCTCTTGTGCTCCTCATGCTCCCCAAGTTTGGTCATCCCACCAAACGGGTTTTTTGTTTAGAGCCTATTGGATGTTTACCCTGATTAGGCGAATTTCTCTGAAACCCTGCAGTTTTCATTCTTCAATGGGTTAATGCTAGAACTTTGAAAAAGCAGAAAAAGCACATCAGATCACAAGAGCACACTGTGCTTCTGTCCCCCTGGTTCTCAAGTATCTCAAAGCTGAATCACTAGTAGCAAAAGAGTTTCAAACTCACAAAAAGCATTTAGCCAACTTAAATAATTCCATTAATCTAAACTTGTGGGTCCTAGTTTCTTTGTGTATTTCAATGAAACTCTGACAAAATGATTTCTCTCTTGTGCCCCTCATGGCTCCCCCAAATTTAGTCCATCCACCATCAACGGGTTTTTGTATGTTTTAATAGCCTACTCGATGTTTACACTGATTAGGCGATCTTCACTGAAAACGCCTGTAGATTTAATTCCTCAATGGTTATGCAAGAACTTTGGAAATGCAGAAAAGCACTTCCGATCACAAGAGCACACCTGTGCTTCTGTCCTGGTTCAAGTATCTCAAAGCTCAATCACTAGGTAGCAAAAGAGTTTCAAACTCACAGAAAAGTGTTTTAGCGAACTGGAAATTATTCCATGTTTCTTAGAGCTCTGGGCACTAGGTTTCTTTGTGTATTTCAATGAAAACTCTGAAAAAAATGATTCTCTCTTGTGCCCCTGAACGGCTCCCCAAGTTTGGTCATCCCACCATCAAAGGTGTTTTGTTTACAGTCTATTGGGATGTTTACCCTGATTAGGCGAAAATGCCTGAAAACGCCTGTGATTTTAATTCTTAAATGGTTAAATTGGCCTCAGAACTTTAAAAATGCAGAACAACACTTTAGTTCACAAGAGCACACTGTGCTTCTCTCCTGGTTCAAGTATCTCAAAGCTGAATCAACTAGGTAGCAAAAGAGTTTTCAAACCCACAGAAAAGCATTTTTAGCCAACTGGAAATAATTCATGTTTCCTTAGCTTCGTGTGGTACTAGGTTTCTTTGTGTATTTCAATGAAACTCTGAAAAAATGATTCTCTCCTGTGCCCCTCATGGCTCCCAAATTTGGTCAATCCAACATCACGTTTTTTTTTGTTTAGAGCCTATGGATGTTTAACCTGCTTTTTGGCGAATTTCAACTGAAAACGCCTGTCGATTTATTCCTCAATGTTAATAATGCTCAGAACTTTGGAAATGCAGAAAAGCACCTTCAGAGCACAAACACCACACTTAGTTCATCTTTCTTGGTTCAAGGTATCTCAAAGCCGAATCACTATGAAAGCAAAGAGAGATTCAAACTCACAGAAAAGCGTTTTTTTTTGCGAACTGGAAAAATAATTCCATGTTTTTCTTTGCATCTGGGCACGTAGGTTTCTGTGTGTATTTCCAATGAACACTCGGAAAAAAATGATTCCCTCATGTGCCCTCTCAAGGCTCCCCAATTTGGTCATCCCACCATAAAGGTGTTTTTGGTTTAACAGCCTATTGTATGTTTTACCCTGATTAGGCGAAAATGCCTGAAAATGCCTGTGAGTTTAAGATTCTTAAATGGTTAATTGCTAGAACATTAAATTAAAACCGCAGAAACAACACTCTGCCTACACCTTTGTTCTTTCTTTAGTGCACAAGAGCACACTGTGCTTCTCTCCTGGTTCAACGTATCTCAAAGCTGAAGCAAACTAGTAGCAAAAGAGTTTATCAAAAACTCACAGAAAAGGCGGTTTAAAAAGCCAACTCAAATAATTCCATATTTCTTAGCTTGTGGGGTACTAGTTTTTTCGTGTATTTCACTAAACGCTGACAATATGATTCTCTCCTTGGTGCCCCTCATTGCTCCCCACAATTTGGTCCAATCCACCATCACGGTTTTTTTGTTTAGACCCTATTGATGTTTTACCCTGATTTGGCGAATTTTCAAACTGAAAAGGCCTGTAGAGTAAAATTCCTCAATGGTTAATGCTAGAACTTTGGAAAGGCAGAAAACCACTATCAGCATCACAAGACCTCCACTGTTCTTCTTTCCTGGTTCAAGTATCTCAAAGCTTAATCACATAGGTAACAAAAGAGTTTCACACACTCACATTCTAACCACAGAAAAGTGTTTTAGCGAACTGAAATAAATCCAAGTTTTCTTTAGCTCTGTCTTCTGGGCATTAGATCTCCTTTGTGTATTTCAATGAATCTCTGAAAAAATTACCTCGTATCTCATGTGCACCTCCATGCTCACCAAGTTTTGACATCCCACCTATTAAGGGTGTTTTGGTGTACAGTCTATGGGATGTTTACCTGACTGAGGGGCGAAAATGCCGTGAAAACAGCCTGTGAGTTTAATTCTTAAATGGTTTAATGCTTTTTACTTTAAAAACGCAGAACAACAACTTTAGTTCCAGAAGAGCACACTGGTGCTTTCTGATCCCCCTGGTTCAGCAATATCTCAAAGCAGAATCACAAGGTAGCA
>JAKELJ010000096.1:0-36630 GCA_025594165.1 Tamias sibiricus | reverse complement strand
GGCTCCCCAAGTTTTGGCATCCCACCATCAAGGTGTTTTGATTACAGTCTATTGGATGTTTACCCTGATTAGGCGAAAATGCCTGAAAAACGCCTGTGATTTAATTCTTAAATGGTTAATGCTAGAACTTTAAAAACGCAGAAACGACACATTAGTTCACAAGAGCACACGTGCTTCTGTCCTGGTTCAAGTATCTCACAAGCTGAAATCACAAGGTAGAAAAAGAGTTTCAAACTCACAGAAAAAGCGATTTAGCCAACTGGGAAATAATTCCATGTTTCTTCTTAGCTTCTGGGTACTAGGTTCTTTGTGTATTTCAATGAAACTCTGACAAAATGATTCACTCTTGTGCCCATCATGTCTCCTCAAAATTTGGTCAATCCATTATCACGGTTTTTTTTGTTTAGAGCCTATTGAATGTTTACCCTGATTAGGCTAATTGCACAGAAAACGCCTGTAGTTTAATTCTTCAGAGGTTAAAATGCTAGAACTTTGAAAATGCAGAAAAGCACTTCAGATCACAAGAGCACACTGTGCTTCTGTCCTGGTTCAAGTATCTCAAAGCTGAATCACTAGGTAACAAAAGAGTTTCAAACTCACAGAAAAGCGATTTAGCCAACTGAAATAAATTTTCCATGTTTCTTAAGTTCTGGGCACTAGTTTTCTTTGTGTATTTCAATGAAACCTGAGAAAATCCATTCTCTCATGTGCCCCTCCTGGCTCCCCCACGTTTGGTCATCACCCACCATCAAAGGTGTTTTGTTTACAGTCTATTGGATGTTTACCCTGATTTAGGCGAAAATGCCTGAAAACCGCCTGGTGAGTTTAATTCTTAAATGGTTAATGTTAGAACTTTAAAAAATGCAGTTAACAACACATTAGTTTCACAAGAGCACACTGTGCTTCTCTCCTGGTTCAAGTATCTCAAAGCTGAATCACTAGGTAGCAAAAGAGGTTCAAACTCACAGGAAAGCGTTTTTAGCCAAATTGAAATAATTCCATGTTTTCTTAGCTTGTAGGGTACTAGGATTTCTTTGTGTAATTCAATGAAACTCTGACAAAAAATGATTCTCTCTTGTGCCCTTCATGGCTTCCCAAATTTGCTCATTCCACCATTTACGGGTTTTTTGTTTAGAGCCTATTGGATGTTTACCCTTATTAGGCGAATTTCTCTGAAATCGCCTGTAGTTTAATTCTTCAATGGTTAACGATAGAACTTTGAAAATGCAGAAAAGCACTTCAGATCACAAGAGCACAACTGTGCTTCTGTCCCGTTCAAGTATCTCAAAGCTGAATCACTAGGTAACAAAAGAGTTTTTCAAACTCACAGGAAAGCGTTTTAGCGAACTGGAAATGATTCCTTCTTTTTAGCTTCTGGAACTAGGTTTCTTTGTGTATTTCAATGAAACTCTGAAAAAATGATTCTCTCATGTGCTCCCCTCAAGGCTCCCCAAGTTTTTGTCATCCCACCATCAATGGTTTTTGTTTACAGTCTATTGGATGTTTACCCTGATTAGGCGAAAATGCCTGAAAACTCCTGTGAGTTTAATTCTTAAAAGGTTAATGCTAGAACTTTAAAAATGCAGAACAACACTTTAGTTCACAAGAGCACACTGTGCTTCTGTCCCTGGTTCAAGTATCTCAAAGCTGAATCACTAGGTAGCAAAAGAGTTTCAAACTCACAGAAAAGTGTTTTAGCCAACTTGAAATAATTCCATGTTTTCTTAGCTTGTAGGTACTAGGTTTCTTTGTGTATTTCAATGAAACCCTGCAAAATGATTCTCTCTTGTGCCCCCTCATGATCCACAATTTGCTCAATCCACCATCACGGGTTTTTTGCTTAGAGCCTATTGGATGCTTTTACACCTGATTAGGCGAATTTCACTGAAAACGCCTGTAGTTTAATTCTTCAATGGTTAATGCTAGAACTTTGAAAATGCAGAAAAGCACTTCAGATCACAAGAGCACACTGTGCTTCTGTCCTGGTTCAAGTATCTCAAAGCTGAATCACTAGGTAGCAAAAGAGTTTCAAACTCACAGAAAAGCGTTTTAGCCAACTGGAAATAATTCCATGTTTCTTGGCTTGTGGGTATTAGGTTTCTTTTTGTATTTCAATGAAACTCTGACAAAATGATTTCTCTCTTGTGCTCCTCTTGGCTCCCCAAGTTTTGTCCATCCCACCAACACGGGTTTTTTTTTTTAGAACCTATTGATGATTTTACCCTGATTAGCGAATTTCACTGAAAACGCCTGTATTTAATTCCTCAATGGTTAATGCTAGAACTTTGAAAAATGCAGAAAACCACTTCAGATCAAAAGAGCACACAGTGCTCCTGTCCTGGTTCAAGTATCTCAAAGCTGAATCACTAGGTAACAAAAGAGTTTCAAACTCACACTAAAGCGTTTTAGCGAAACTGGAAATAATTCCATGTTTCTTTTAGCTTCTGGGCCCTAGGTTTCTTCGTGTATTTCAATGAAACTCTGAAAAAATCATTTCTCTCATGTGCCCCTCAAGGCTCCCCAAGTTTTGGCATCCCACCATCAAGGGTGTTTTGATTACAGTCTATTGGATGTTTACCCTGATTAGGCGAAAATGCCTGAAAACGCCTGTGAGTTTAATTCTTAAATGTTAATGCTAGAACTTTAAAAAACGCAGAAGGACACATTAGTTCACAAGAGCACACTGTGCTTCTGTCCTGTTCAAGTATCTCAAGCTGAATCACAAGGTAGAAAAAGAGTTTCAAACTCACATAAAAAGCGATTTAGCCAACTGGAAATAATTCCATGTTTCTTAGCTTCTGGGTACTAGGTTCTTTGTGTATTTCAATGAAACTCTGACAAAATGATTCTCTCTTGTGCCCATCATGGTCTTCTCAAATTTGGTCAATCCATTATCACGGTTTTTTTGTTTAGAGCCTATTGAATGTTTTACCCTGATTAGGCTAATTGCACAGAAATCGCCTGTAGTTTAAATTCTTCAGTGGTTAATGCTAGAACTTTGAAAATGCAGAAAAGCACTTCAGATCACAAGAGCACACTGTGCTTCTGTCTGGCTTCAAGTATCTCAAAGCTGAATCACTAGGTAACAAAAGAGTTTCAAACTCACAGAAAAGCGATTTAGCCAACTGGAAATAATTCCATGTTTCTTAAGTTCTGGGCACTAGGTTTCTTTGTGTATTTCAATGAAACTCTGAGAAAATCATTCTCTCATGTGCCCCCTCCTGGCTCCCCACGTTTGGTCATCCCACCATCAAAGGTGTTTTGTTTACAGTCTATTGGAGGGTTTACCCCTGATTAGGCGAAAATGTCCTGAAAAACGCCTGTGAGTTTAATTCTTAAATGGTTAATGTTAGAACTTTAAAAATGCAGAACAACACATTAGTTTCACAAGAGCACACTGTGCTTCTCTCCTGGTTCAAGTATCTCAAAGCTGAATCACTAGGTAGCAAAAGAGTTCAAACTCACAGGAGAGCGTTTTAGCAAATTGAAATAATTCCATGTTTTTTCTTAGCTGTCGGTACTTAGGTTTCTTTGTGTATTTCACTGAAACTCTGACAAAATGATTCTCTCTTGTGCCCTTCATGGCTTCCCAAATTTGCTCAATCCACCATTAAGGGTTTTTTGTTTAGAGCCCTATTGGATGTTTACCCTTATTAGGCGAATTTCTCTGAAATCGCCTGTAGTTTAATTCTCAATGGTTTAATGATAGAACTTTGAAAATGCAGAAAAGCACTTCAGATCACAAGAGCACACTGTGCTTCTGTCCCGGTTCAAGTATCTCAAAGCTGAATCACTAGGTAACAAAAGAGTTTCAAACTCACAGGAAAGCGTTTAGCGAACTGGAAATGATTCCTTCTTTTTAGCTTCTGGGAACTAGGTTTCTTTGTGTATTTCAATGAAACTCTGAAAAATGATTCTCTCATGTGCCCCCTCAAGGCTCCCCAAGTTTTGTCATCCCACCATCAATGGTGTTTTGTTTACAGTCTATTGGATGTTTACCCTGATTAGGCGAAAATGCCTGAAAACTCCTGTGAGTTTAATTCTTAAAAGGTTAATGCTAGAACTTTAAAAATGCAGAACAACACTTTAGTTTTCAACAAGAGCACACTGTGCTTCTCTCCTGGTTCAAGTATCTCAAAGCTGAATCACTAGTAGCAAAAGAGTTTCAAACTCACAGAAAAGTGTTTTAGCCAACTTGAAATAATTCCATGTTTCTTAGCTTGTAGGTACTAGGTTTCTTTGTGTATTTCAATGAAACCCTGCAAAATGATTCTCTCTTGTGCCCCTCATGGATCCACAATTTTGCTCAATCCACCATCACGGGTTTTTGCTTAGAGCCTATTGGATGTTTACCCTGATTAGGCGAATTTCACTGAAAACGCCTGTAGTTTAATTCTTCAATGGTTAATGCTAGAACTTTGAAAATGCAGAAAAGCACTTCAGATCACAAGAGCACACTGTGCTTCTGTCCTGGTTCAAGTATCTCAAAGCTGAATCACTAGGTAGCAAAAGAGTTTCAAACTCACAGAAAAGCGTTTAGCCAACTGGAAATAATTCCATGTTTCTTGGCTTGTGGGTATTAGGTTTCTTTTTGTATTTCAATGAAACTCTGAAAAATGATTCTCTCTTGTGCTCCTCATGGCTCCCCAAGTTTTGGCATCCCACCATCAAGGGTGTTTTGTTTACAGTCTATTAGATGTTTACCCTGATTAGGCGAAAATGCCTGAAAACGACTGTGAGTTTAATTCTTAATGGTTAATGCTAGTACTATAAAAATGCAGAAAAACACTTTAGTTCACAAGAGCACACTGTGCTTCTGTCCTGGTTCAAGTATCTCAAAGCTGAATCACTAGGTACCAAAAGAGTTTCAAACTCACAGAAAAGCGTTTTAGCCAACTTGAAATAATTCCGTGTTTCTTAGCTCGTGGGTACTAGGTTTCTTTGTGTATTTCAATGAAACACTGACAAAATGATTCTCTCTTTTGCCCCTCATGGCTCCCCAAATTTAGTCAATCCACCATCACGGGTTTTTTGTTTAGAGCCTATTGGATGTTTACCCTGATTAGGCAAATTTCACTGAAAACGCCTGTAGTTTAATTCCTCAATGGTTAATGCTAGACCTTTGAAAAATGCGAAAAAGCACTTCAGATCACAAGAGCACACTGTGCATTTGTCCTGGTTCAAGTATCTTAAAGCTCAATCACTAGGTACCAAAAGAGTTTCAAACTCACAGAAAAGCGTTTTTAGCCAACTGGAAATAATTCCATGTTTCTTCGCATCTGGGTACTATGTTTCCTTGTGTTTTTCAATGAAACTCTGAAAAAATGATTCTCTCTTGTGCCCCCCATGGCTCCCCAAATTTGGTCAATTCACCATCACGGGTTTTTTGTTTAGAGCCTATTGGATGTTTACCCTGATTGGGCGAATTTCACTGAAAACGCCTGTAGTTTAATTCCTCAATGGTTAATGCAAGAACTTTGGAAATGCAGAAGAGCACTTCAGATCACAAGAGCACACTGTGCTTCTGTCCTGGTTCAAGTATCTCAAAGCTGAATCACTAGGTAACAAAGAGTTTCACACTCACAGAAAAGCGTTTTAGCGAACTGGAAATGATTCTGGTTTTTAGCTTCTGGGAACTAGGTTTTCTTTATGTATTTCAATGAAACTCTGAAAAAAATGATTCTCTCATGTGCCCCTCAAGGCTCCCCAAGTTTGGTCATCCCACCATCAATGGTGTTTTGTTTACAGTCTATTGGATGTTTACCCTGATTAGGCGAAAATGCCTGAAAACGCCTGTGAGTTTAATTCTTAAATGGTTAATGTTAGAACTTTAAAAATGCAGAACAACACATTAGTTCACAAGAGCACACTGTGCTTCTCTCCTGGTTCAAGTATCTCAAAGCTGAATCACTAGGTAGCAAAAGAGGTTCAAACTCACAGGATAGCGTTTTAGCAAATTGAAATAATTCCATGTTTCTTAGCTTGTCGGTACTAGGTTTCTTTGTGTATTTCAATGAAACTCTGACAAAATGATTCTCTCTTGTGCCCTTCATGGCTTCCCAAATTTGCTCAATCCACCATTAAGGGGGGTTTTTTGTTTAGAGCCTATTGGATGTTTACCCTTATTAGGCGAATTTCTCTGAAATCGCCTGTAGTTTAATTCTTCAATGGTTAATGATAGAACTTTGAAAATGCAGAAAAGCACTTCAGATCACAAGAGCACACTGTGCTTCTGTCCCGGTTCAAGTATCTCAAAGCTGAATCACTAGGTAACAAAAGAGTTTCAAACTCACAGGAAAGCGTTTTAGCGAACTGGAAATGATTCCTTCTTTTTAGCTTCTGGGAACTAGGTTTCTTTGTGTATTTCAATGAAACTCTGAAAAAATGATTCTCTAATCATGTGCCCCTCAAGGCTCCCCAAGTTTTGTCATCCCACCATCAATGGTGTTTTGTTTACAGTCTATTGGATGTTTACCCTGATTAGGCGAAAATGCCTGAAAACTCCTGTGAGTTTAATTCTTAAAAGGTTAATGCTAGAACTTTAAAAATGCAGAACAACACTTTAGTTCACAAGAGCACACTGTGCTTCTCTCCTGGTTCAAGTATCTCAAAGCTGAATCACTAGGTAGCAAAAGAGTTTCAAACTCACAGAAAAGTGTTTTAGCCAACTTGAAATAATTCCATGTTTCTTAGCTTGTAGGTACTAGGTTTCTTTGTGTATTTCAATGAAACCCTGCAAAATGATTCTCTCTTGTGCCCCTCATGGATCCACAATTTGCTCAATCCACCATCACGGGTTTTTGCTTAGAGCCTATTGGATGTTTTACCCTGATTAGGCGAATTTCACTGAAAACGCCTGTAGTTTAATTCTTCAATGGTTAATGCTAGAACTTTGAAAATGCAGAAAAGCACTTCAGATCACAAGAGCACACTGTGCTTCTGTCCTGGTTCAAGTATCTCAAAGCTGAATCACTAGGTAGCAAAAGAGTTTCAAACTCACAGAAAAGCGTTTTAGCCAACTGGAAATAATTCCATGTTTCTTGGCTTGTGGGTATTAGGTTTCTTTTTGTATTTCAATGAAACTCTGAAAAAATGATTCTCTCTTGTGCTCCTCATGGCTCCCCAAGTTTTGGCATCCCACCATCAAGGGTGTTTTGTTTACAGTCTATTAGATGTTTACCCTGATTAGGCGAAAATGCCTGAAAACGACTGTGAGTTTAATTCTTAAATGGTTAATGCTAGTACTATAAAAATGCAGAAAAACACTTTAGTTCACAAGAGCACACTGTGCTTCTGTCCTGGTTCAAGTATCTCAAAGCTGAATCACTAGGTACCAAAAGAGTTTCAAACTCACAGAAAAGCGTTTTAGCCAACTTGAAATAATTCCGTGTTTCTTAGCTCGTGGGTACTAGGTTTCTTTGTGTATTTCAATGAAAACACTGACAAAATGATTCTCTCTTTTGCCCCTCATGGCTCCCCAAATTTAGTCAATCCACCATCACGGGTTTTTTGTTTAGAGCCTATTGGATGTTTTACCCTGATTAGGCAAATTTCACTGAAAACGCCTGTAGTTTTAATTCCTCAATGGTTAATGCTAGACCTTTGAAAATGCGAAAAAGCACTTCAGATCACAAGAGCACACTGTGCATTTGTCCTGGTTCAAGTATCTTAAAGCTCAATCACTAGGTACCAAAAGAGTTTCAAACTCACAGAAAAGCGTTTAGCCAACTGGAAAATAATTCCATGTTTCTTCGCATCTGGGTACTAGGTTTCCTTGTGTATTTCAATGAAACTCTGAAAAAATGATTCTCTCTTGTGCCCCCATGGCTCCCCAAATTTGGTCAATTCACCATCACGGGTTTTTTGTTTAGAGCCTATTGGATGTTTACCCTGATTTGGGCGAATTTCACTGAAAACGCCTGTAGTTTAATTCCTCAATGGTTAATGCAAGAACTTTGGAAATGCAGAAGAGCACTTCAGATCACAAGAGCACACTGTGCTTCTGTCCTGGTTCAAGTATCTCAAAGCTGAATCACTAGGTAACAAAAGAGTTTCACACACTCACAGAAAAGCGTTTTAGCGAACTGGAAATGATTCCTGGTTTTTAGCTTCTGGGAACTAGGTTTCTTTATGTATTTCAATGAAACTCTGAAAAAATGATTCTCTCATGTGCCCCTCAAGGCTCCCCAAGTTTGGTCATCCCACCATCAATGGTGTTTTGTTTACAGTCTATTGGATGTTTACCCTGATTAGGCGAAAATGCCTGAAAACTCCTGTGAGTTTAATTCTTAAATGTTAATGCTATTACTTTAAAAATGCAGAACAACACTTTAGTTCACAAGAGCACACTGTGCTTCTCTCCTGGTTCAAGTATCTCAAAGCTGAATCACTAGGTAGCAAAAGAGTTTCAAACTCACAGAAAAGCGTTTTAGCCAACTTGAAATAATTCCATGTTTCTTAGCTTGTAGGTACTAGGTTTCTTTCTGTATTTCAATGAAACCCTGCAAAATGATTCTCTCTTGTGCCTCTCATGGCTCCCCAAATTTGCCCAATCCACCATCACGGGTTTTTTATTTAGAGTCTATTGGATGTTTACCCTGATTAGGCGAATTTCACTGAAAACGCCTGTAGTTTAATTCTTCAATGGTTAATGCTAGAACTTTGAAAATGCAGGAAAGCACTTCAGATCACAAGAGCACACTGTGTTTCTGTCCTGGTTCAAGTTATCTCAAAGCTGAATCAATAGGTAGCAAAAGAGTTTCAAACTCACACAAAAGCGTTTTAGCGAACTGGAAATAATTCCATGTTTCTTAGCTTCTGGGCCCTAGGTTTCTTCGTGTATTTCAATGAAACTCTGAAAAAATCATTCTCTCATGTGCCCCTTAAGGCTCCCCAAGTTTTGGCATCCCACCATCAAGGGTGTTTTGATTACAGTCTATTGGATGTTTACCCTGATTAGGCGAAAATGCCTGAAAACGCCTGTGAGTTTAATTCTTAAATGGTTAATGCTAGAACTTTAAAAAAACGCAGAACGACACATTAGTTCACAAGAGCACACTGTGCTTTTGTCCTGGTTCAAGTATCTCAAAGCTGAATCACAAGGTAGAAAAAGAGTTTCAAACTCACAGAAAAGCGATTTAGCCAACTGGAAATAATTCCATGTTTCATAGCTTCTGGGTACTAGGTTCTTTGTGTATTTCAATGAAACTCTGACAAAATGATTCTCTCTTGTGCCCATTCATGGCTCCTCAAATTTGGTCAATCCACCATCACGGTTTTTTTGTTTAGAGCCTATTGAATATTTACCCTGATAAAGCTAATTGCACAGAAATCGCCTGTAGTTTAATTCTTCAGTGGTTAATGCTAGAACTTTGAAAATGCAGAAAAGCACTTCAGATCACAAGAGCACACTGTGCTTCTGTCCTGGTTCAAGTATCTCAAAGCTGAATCACTAGGTAACAAAACAGTTTCAAACTCACAGAAAAGCGATTTAGCCAACTGGAAATAATTCCATGTTTCTTAGGTTCTGGGGACTAGGTTTCTTTGTGTATTTCAATGAAGCTCTGAAAAAAATCATTCTCTCATATGCCCCTCCTGGCTCCCCACGTTTGGTCATCCCACCATCAAGGGTGTTTTATTTACAGTCTATTGGATGTTTACCCTGATTAGGCGAAAAATGCCTGAAAACGCCTGTGTGTTTAATTCATAAATGGTTAATGTTAGAACTTTAAAAATGCAGAACAACCCATTAGTTCACAAGAGCACACTGTGCTTCTCTCCTGGTTCAAGTATCTCAAAGCTGAATCACTAGGTAGCAAAAAGAGGTTCAAACTCACAGGAAAGCGTTTTAGCCAACTTGAAATAATTCCATGTTTCTTAGCTTGTGGGTACTAGGTTTCTTTGTGTATTTCAATGAAACTCTGACAAAATGATTCTCTCTTGTGCCCTTCATGTCTTCCCAAATTTGCTCAATCCACCATTACGGGTTTTTGTTTAGAGCCTATTGGATGTTTACCTTTATTAGGCGAATTTCTCTGAAATCGCCTGTAGTTTAATTCTTCAATGGTTAATGCTAGAACTTAGAAAATGCAGAAAAGCACTTCAGATCACAAGAGCACACTGTGCTTCTGTCCCGGTTCAAGTATCTCAAAGCTGAATCACTAGGTAACAAAAGAGTTTCAAACTCACAGAAAAGCGTTTTAGCAAATTGGAACTAATTCCATGTTTCTTAGCTTCTGGGCACTAGGTTTCTTTGTGTATTTCAATAAAACTCTGAAAAAATCATTCTTTCATGTGCCTCTCCAAAACTCCCCAAGTTTGGACGTCCCACCATCAAGGGTGTTTTGTTTACAGTCTATTGGATGTTTACCCTGATTAGGCGAAAATGCCTGAAAACGCCTGTGCGTTTAATTCTTAAATGGTTAATGCTTTTACTATAAAAACGCAGAACAACACTTTAGTTCAGAAAAGCACACTGTGCTTCTCTCCTGGTTCAAATATCTCAAAGCTGAATCACTAGGTAGCAAAAGAGTTTCAAACTCACAGAAAAGCGTTTTAGCCAACTGGAAATAATTCCATGTTTCTTACCTTGTGGGTACTAGGTTTCTTTGTGTATTTCAATGAAACTCTGACAAAATGATTGTCTCTTGTGCCCCTCGTAGCGCCCTAAATTTAGTTGATCCACCATCATGGGTTTTTTTGTTTAGCGCTTATTGGATATTTACCCTGATTAGGCGAATTTCCTGAAAACGCCTGTAGTTCAATTCCTCACTGGTTAATTCTAGAACTTTGAAAATGCAGAAAAGCTTTTCAGATCACAGGAGCACACTGTGCTTCTGTCCTGGTTCAAGTATCTCAAAGCTGAATCACTAGGTAGCAAAAGAGTTTCAAACTCACAGAAAAGCGATTTAGCCAACTGGAAATAATTCCATGTTTCTTAGCTTCTGGGTGCTAGGATTCTTTGTGTATTTCAATGATTCTCTGACAAAATGATTCTCTCTTGTGCCGCTCATGGCTCCCCAAATTTGGTCATCCCAGCATCACGGGTTTTTTGTTTAGAGCCTATTGGATGTTTACTCTGATTAGGCGAATTTCACTGAAAATGCCTGTAGTTTAATTCCTCAATGGTTAATGCTAGAACTTTGGAAATGCAGAAAAGCACTTCAGATCACAAGAACACACTGTGCTTCTGTCCTGGTTCAAGTATCTCAAAGCTGAATCACTAGGGAACAAACAAGTTTCAAACTCACAGAAAAGCGTTTTAGCGAACTGGAAATTATTCCATGTTTTTAGCTTCTGGGCACTAGGTTTCTTTGTGTATTTCAATGAAACTCTGAAAAAATGATTCTCTCATGTGCCCCTCAAGGCTCCCCAAGTTTGGTCATCCCACCATCAAGGGTGTTTTGTTTACAGTCTATTGGATGTTTACCCTGATTAGGCGAAAATGCCTGAAAACGCCTGTGAGTTTAATTCTTAAATGGTTAATGCTAGTACTATAAAAATGCAGAAAAACACTTTAGTTCACAAGAGCACACTGTGCTTCTGTCCTGGCTCAAGTATCTCAAAGCTGAATCACTAGGTAGCAAAAGAGTTTCAAACTCACAGAAAAGCGTTTTAGCCAACTTGAAATAATTCCATGTTTCTTAGCTTGTGGGTACTAGGTTTCTTTGTGTATTTCAATGAAACTCTGACAAAATGATTCTCTCTTTTGCCCCTCATGGCTCCCCAAATTTAGTCAATCCACCATCACGGGTTTTTTGTTTAGAGCCTATTGGATGTTTACCCTGATTAGGCGAATTTCACTGAAAACGCCTATACTTTAATTCCTCAATGGTTAATGCTAGAACTTTGAAAATGCAGAACAGCACTTCAGATCACAAGAGCACACTGTGCTCCTGTCCTGGTTCAAGTATCTCAAAGTTGAATCACTAGGTAACAAAAGAGTTTCAAACTCACAGAAAAGCGTTTTAGAGAACTGGAAATAATTCCATGTTTCTTAGCTTCTGGGCACTAGGTTTTCTTTTTGTATTTCAATGAAACGCTGAAAAAATAATTCTCTCATGTGCCCCTCAAGGCTCCCCACGTTTGGTCATCCCACCATCAAGGGTGTTTTTTTTTACAGTCTATTGGATGTTTACCCTGATTACGCGAAAATGCATGAAAACGCCTGTGAGTTTAATTCGTAAATGGTTAATGCTAGAACTTTAAAAACGCAGAACAACACTTTAGTTCACAAGAGCACACTGTGCTTCTGTCCTGGTTCAAGTATCTCAAAGCTGAATCACTAGGTAGCAAAAGAGTTTCAAACTCACAGTAAAGCTTTTTATCCAACTGGAAATAATTCCATGTTTCTTAGGTTGTGGGTACTAGGTTTCTTTGTGGATTTCAATGAAACTCTGACAAAATGATTCTCTCTTGTGCCCCTCATGGCTCCCCAAATGTGGTCAATCCACCATCACGGGTTTTTTTGTTTAGAGCCTATTGAATGTTTACCCTGATTAGGCAAATTTCACTGAAAACGCCTGTAGTTTTAATTCCTCAATGGTTAATGCTAGAACCTTTGAAAATGCGAAAAAGCACTTCAGATCACAAGAGCACACTGTGCATTTGTCCTGGTTCAAGTATCTTAAAGCTGAATCACTAGGTACCAAAAGAGTTTCAAACTCACAGAAAAGCGTTTTAGCCAACTGGAAATAATTCCATGTTTCTTCGCATCTGGGTACTAGGTTTCCTTGTGTATTTCAATGAAACTCTGAAAAAATGATTCTCTCTTGTGCCCCCCATGGCTCCCCAAATTTGGTCAATTCACCATCACGGGTTTTTTTGTTAGAGCCTATTGGATGTTTACCCTGATTGGGCGAATTTCACTGAAAACGCCTGTAGTTTAATTCCTCAATGGTTAATGCAAGAACTTTGGAAATGCAGAAGAGCACTTCAGATCACAAGAGCACACTGTGCTTCTGTCCTGGTTCAAGTATCTCAAAGCTGAATCACTAGGTAACAAAAGAGTTTCACACTCACAGAAAAGCGTTTTAGCGAACTGGAAATGATTCCTGGTTTTTAGCTTCTGGGAACTAGGTTTCTTTATGTATTTCAATGAAACTCTGAAAAAATGATTCTCTCATGTGCCCCTCAAGGCTCCCCAAGTTTGGTCATCCCACCATCAATGGTGTTTTGTTTACAGTCTATTGGATGTTTACCCTGATTAGGCGAAAATGCCTGAAAACTCCTGTGAGTTTAATTCTTAAATGGTTAATGCTATTACTTTAAAAACGCAGAACAACACTTTAGTTCACAAGAGCACACTGTGCTTTCTCTCCTGGTTCAAGTATCTCAAAGCTGAATCACTAGGTAGCAAAAGAGTTTCAAACTCACAGAAAAGCGTTTTAGCCAACTTGAAATAATTCCATGTTTCTTAGCTTGTAGGTACTAGGTTTCTTTCTGTATTTCAATGAAACCCTGCAAAATGATTCTCTCTTGTGCCTCTCATGGCTCCCCAAATTTGCCCAATCCACCATCACGGGTTTTTTGTTTAGAGTCTATTGGATGTTTACCCTGATTAGGCGAATTTCACTGAAAACGCCTGTAGTTTAATTCTTCAATGGTTAATGCTAGAACTTTGAAAATGCAGGAAAGCACTTCAGATCACAAGAGCACACTGTGCTTCTGTCCTGCTTCAAGTATCTCAAAGCTGAATCAATAGGTAGCAAAAGAGTTTCAAACTCACACAAAAGCGTTTTAGCGAACTGGAAATAATTCCATGTTTCTTAGCTTCTGGGCCCTAGGTTTCTTCGTGTATTTCAATGAAACTCTGAAAAAATCATTCTCTCATGTGCCCCTCAAGGCTCCCCAAGTTTTGGCATCCCACCATCAAGGGTGTTTTGATTACAGTCTATTGGATGTTTACCCTGATTAGGCGAAAATGCCTGAAAACGCCTGTGAGTTTAATTCTTAAATGGTTAATGCTAGAACTTTAAAAATGCAGAACGACACATTAGTTCACAAGAGCACACTGTGCTTCTGTCCTGGTTCAAGTATCTCAAAGCTGAATCACAAGGTAGAAAAAGAGTTTCAAACTCACAGAAAAGCGATTTAGCCAACTGGAAATAATTCCATGTTTCTTAGCTTCTGGGTACTAGGTTCTTTGTGTATTTCAATGAAACTCTGACAAAATGATTCTCTCTTGTGCCCATCATGGCTCCTCAAATTTGGTCAATCCACCATCACGGTTTTTTTGTTTAGAGCCTATTGAATGTTTACCCTGACAAGGCTAATTGCACAGAAATCGCCTGTAGTTTAATTCTTCAGTGGTTAATGCTAGAACTTTGAAAATGCAGAAAAGCACTTCAGATCACAAGAGCACACTGTGCTTCTGTCCTGGTTCAAGTATCTCAAAGCTGAATCACTAGGTAACAAAAGAGTTTCAAAGTCACAGAAAAGCGATTTAGCCAACTGGAAATAATTCCATGTTTCTTAGGTTCTGGGGACTAGGTTTCTTTGTGTATTTCAATGAAGCTCTGAAAAAAATCATTCTCTCATATGCCCCTCCTGGCTCCCCACGTTTGGTCATCCCACCATCAAGGGTGTTTTATTTAGAGTCTATTGGATATTTACCCTGATTAGGCGAAAATGCCTGAAAACGCCTGTGAGTTTAATTCTTAAATGGTTAATGTTAAAACTTTAAAAATGCAGAACAACACATTAGTTCACAAGAGCACACTGTGCTTCTCTCCTCGTTCAAGTATCTCAAAGCTGAATCACTAGGTAGCAAAAGAGGTTCAAACTCACAGGAAAGCGTTTTAGCCAACTTGAAATAATTCCATGTTTCTTAGCTTGTGGGTACTAGGTTTCTTTGTGTATTTCAATGAAACTCTGACAAAATGATTCTCTCTTGTGCCCTTCATGTCTTCCCAAATTTGCTCAATCCACCATTACGGGTTTTTTGTTTAGAGCCTATTGGATGTTTACCCTTATTAGGCGAAGTTCTCTGAAATCGCCTGTAGTTTAATTCTTCAATGGTTAATGCTAGAACTTAGAAAATGCAGAAAAGCACTTCAGATCACAAGAGCACACTGTGCTTCTGTCCCGGTTCAAGTATCTCAAAGCTGAATCACTAGGTAACAAAAGAGTTTCAAACTCACAGAAAAGCGTTTTAGCAAACTGGAACTAATTCCATGTTTCTTAGCTTCTGGGCAGTAGGTTTCTTTGTGTATTTCAATGAAACTCTGAAAAAATCCTTCTTTCATGTGCCTCTCCAAGCTCCCCAAGTTTGGACGTCCCACCATCAAGGGTGTTTTGTTTACAGTCTATTGGATGTTTACCCTGATTAGGCGAAAATGCCTGAAAACTCCTGTGAGTTTAATTCTTAAATGGTTAATGCTATTACTTTAAAAACGCAGAACAACACTTTAGTTCACAAGAGCACACTGTGCTTCTCTCCTGGTTCAAGTATCTCAAAGCTGAATCACTAGGTAGCAAAAGAGTTTCAAACTCACAGAAAAGCGTTTTAGCCAACTTGAAATAATTCCATGTTTCTTAGCTTGTAGGTACTAGGTTTCTTTGTGTATTTCAATGAAACCCTGCAAAATGATTCTCTCTTGTGCCTCTCATGGCTCCCCAAATTTGCCCAATCCACCATCACGGGTTTTTTGTTTAGAGTCTATTGGATGTTTACCCTGATTAGGCGAATTTCACTGAAAACGCCTGTAGTTTAATTCTTCAATGGTTAATGCTAGAACTTTGAAAATGCAGGAAAGCACTTCAGATCACAAGAGCACACTGTGCTTCTGTCCTGGTTCAAGTATCTCAAAGCTGAATCAATAGGTAGCAAAAGAGTTTCAAACTCACACAAAAGCGTTTTAGCGAACTGGAAATAATTCCATGTTTCTTAGCTTCTGGGGCCTAGGTTTCTTCGTGTATTTCAATGAAACTCTGAAAAAATCATTCTCTCATGTGCCCCTCAAGGCTCCCCAAGTTTTGGCATCCCACCATCAAGGGTGTTTTGATTACAGTCTATTGGATGTTTACCCTGATTAGGCGAAAATGCCTGAAAACGCCTGTGAGTTTAATTCTTAAATGGTTAATGCTAGAACTTTAAAAATGCAGAACGACACATTAGTTCACAAGAGCACACTGTGCTTCTGTCCTGGTTCAAGTATCTCAAAGCTGAATCACAAGGTAGAAAAAGAGTTTCAAACTCACAGAAAAGCGATTTAGCCAACTGGAAATAATTCCATGTTTCTTAGCTTCTGGGTACTAGGTTCTTTGTGTATTTCAATGAAACTCTGACAAAATGATTCTCTCTTGTGCCCATCATGGCTCCTCAAATTTGGTCAATCCACCATCACGGTTTTTTTGTTTAGAGCCTATTGAATGTTTACCCTGACAAGGCTAATTGCACAGAAATCGCCTGTAGTTTAATTCTTCAGTGGTTAATGCTAGAACTTTGAAAATGCAGAAAAGCACTTCAGATCACAAGAGCACACTGTGCTTCTGTCCTGGTTCAAGTATCTCAAAGCTGAATCACTAGGTAACAAAAGAGTTTCAAACTCACAGAAAAGCGATTTAGCCAACTGGAAATAATTCCATGTTTCTTAGGTTCTGGGGACTAGGTTTCTTTGTGTATTTCAATGAAGCTCTGAAAAAAATCATTCTCTCATATGCCCCTCCTGGCTCCCCACGTTTGGTCATCCCACCATCAAGGGTGTTTTATTTAGAGTCTATTGGATATTTACCCTGATTAGGCGAAAATGCCTGAAAACGCCTGTGAGTTTAATTCTTAAATGGTTAATGTTAAAACTTTAAAAATGCAGAACAACACATTAGTTCACAAGAGCACACTGTGCTTCTCTCCTGGTTCAAGTATCTCAAAGCTGAATCACTAGGTAGCAAAAGAGGTTCAAACTCACAGGAAAGCGTTTTAGCCAACTTGAAATAATTCCATGTTTCTTAGCTTGTGGGTACTAGGTTTCTTTGTGTATTTCAATGAAACTCTGACAAAATGATTCTCTCTTGTGCCCTTCATGTCTTCCCAAATTTGCTCAATCCACCATTACGGGTTTTTTGTTTAGAGCCTATTGGATGTTTACCCTTATTAGGCGAAGTTCTCTGAAATCGCCTGTAGTTTAATTCTTCAATGGTTAATGCTAGAACTTAGAAAATGCAGAAAAGCACTTCAGATCACAAGAGCACACTGTGCTTCTGTCCCGGTTCAAGTATCTCAAAGCTGAATCACTAGGTAACAAAAGAGTTTCAAACTCACAGAAAAGCGTTTTTAGCAAACTGGAACTAATTCCATGTTTCTTAGCTTCTGGGCAGTAGGTTTCTTTGTGTATTTCAATGAAACTCTGAAAAAATCCTTCTTTCATGTGCCTCTCCAAGCTCCCCAAGTTTGGACGTCCCACCATCAAGGGTGTTTTGTTTACAGTCTATTGGATGTTTACCCTGATTAGGCGAAAATGCCTGAAAACTCCTGTGAGTTTAATTCTTAAATGGTTAATGCTATTACTTTAAAAACGCAGAACAACACTTTAGTTCACAAGAGCACACTGTGCTTCTCTCCTGGTTCAAGTATCTCAAAGCTGAATCACTAGGTAGCAAAAGAGTTTCAAACTCACAGAAAAGCGTTTTAGCCAACTTGAAATAATTCCATGTTTCTTAGCTTGTAGGTACTAGGTTTCTTTGTGTATTTCAATGAAACCCTGCAAAATGATTCTCTCTTGTGCCTCTCATGGCTCCCCAAATTTGCCCAATCCACCATCACGGGTTTTTTGTTTAGAGTCTATTGGATGTTTACCCTGATTAGGCGAATTTCACTGAAAACGCCTGTAGTTTAATTCTTCAATGGTTAATGCTAGAACTTTGAAAATGCAGGAAAGCACTTCAGATCACAAGAGCACACTGTGCTTCTGTCCTGGTTCAAGTATCTCAAAGCTGAATCAATAGGTAGCAAAAGAGTTTCAAACTCACACAAAAGCGTTTTAGCGAACTGGAAATAATTCCATGTTTCTTAGCTTCTGGGGCCTAGGTTTCTTCGTGTATTTCAATGAAACTCTGAAAAAATCATTCTCTCATGTGCCCCTCAAGGCTCCCCAAGTTTTGGCATCCCACCATCAAGGGGGTTTTGATTACAGTCTATTGGATGTTTACCCTGATTAGGCGAAAATGTCTGAAAACGCCTGTGAGTTTTAATTCTTAAATGGTTAATGCTAGAACTATAAAAACGCAGAACGACACATTAGTTCACAAGAGCACACTGTGCTTCTGTCCTGGTTCAAGTATCTCAAAGCTGAATCACAAGGTAGAAAAAGAGTTTCAAACTCACAGAAAAGCGATTTAGCCAACTGGAAATAATTCCATGTTTCTTAGCTTCTGGGTACTAGGTTCTTTGTGTATTTCAATGAAACTCTGACAAAATGATTCTCTCTTGTGCCCATCATGGCTCCTCAAATTTGGTCAATCCACCATCACGGTTTTTTTGTTTAGAGCCTATTGGATGTTTACCCTGATTAGGCGAATTTCACTGAAAACGCCTGAACTTTAATTCCTCAATGGTTAAAGCTAGAACTTTGAAAATGCAGAAAAGCACTTCATATCACAAGAGCACACTGTGTTTCTGTCCTGGTTCAAGTATCTCAAAGCTGAATCACTATGTAGCAAAAGAGTTTCAAACTGACAGAAAAGCGATTTAGCCAACTGGAAATAATTCCATGTTTCTTAGCTTCTGGGTACTTGGTTTCTTTGTGTATTTATATGAAACTCTGAAAAAATGATTCTCTCATGTGCCTATCAAGGCTCCCCAAGTTTGTTTTTTCCCACCATCAAGAGTGTTTTGTTTACAGCCTATTGGATGTTTACCCTGATTAGGCGAAAAGGTTGAAAACGCCTGTGAGTTTAATTCTTAAAGGTTTAATGCTAGAACTTTAAAAACGCAGAACAACACTTTAGTTCACAAGAGCACACTGTGCTTCTCTCCTGGTTCAAGTATCTCAAAGCTGAATCTCTAGGTAGCAAAAGAGTTTCAAACTCACAGAAAAGCATTTTAGCCCACTGGAAATAATTCCATGTATCTTAGCTTGTGGGTACTAGGTTTCTTTGTGTATTTCAATGAAACTCTGACAAAATGATTCTCTCTTGTGCCCCTCATGGCTCCCCAAATTTAGTCGATCCACCATCACGGGTTTTTTGTTTAGAGCTTATTGGATATTTATCCTGATTAGGCAAATTTCCTGAAAACGCCTGTAGTTCAATTCCTCAATGGTTAATGCTAGAACTTTGAAAATGCAGAGAAGCATTTCAGATCACAAGAGCACACTGTGCTTCTGTCCTGGTTCAAGTATCTCAAAGCTGAAATCACTAGGTAGCAAAAGAGTTTCAAACTCACAGAAAAGCGATTTAGCCAACTGGAAATATTTCCATGTTTCTTAGCTTCTGGGTGCTAGGATTCTTTGTGTATTTCAATGAATCTCTGACAAAATGATTCTCTCTTGTGCCCCTCATGGCTCCCCAAATTTGGTCATCCCAGCATCACGGGTTTTTTGTTTAGAACCTATTGGATGTTTACCCTGATTAGGCGAATTTCACTGAAAACGCCTGAAGTTTAATTCCTCAATGGTTAAAGCTAGAACTTTGAAAATGCAGAAAAGCACTTGATATCACAAGAGCACACTGTGCTTCTGTCCTGGTTCAAGTATCTCAAAGCTGAATCACTAGGTAGCAAAAGAGTTTCAAACTGACAGAAAAGCGATTTAGCCAACTGGAAATAATTCCATGTTTCTTAGCTTCTGGGTACTAGGTTTCTTTGTGTATTTATCTGAAAATCTGAAAAAATGATTCTCTCATGTGCCTATCAAGGCTCCCCAAGTTTGTTCATCCCACCGTCAAGGGTGTTTTGTTTACAGCCTATTGGATGTTTACCCTGATTAGGCGAAAATGCTTGAAAACGCCTGTGAGTTTAATTCTTAAATGGTTAATGCTAGAACTTTAAAAACGCAGAACAACACTTTAGTTCACAAGAGCACACTGTGCTTCTCTCCTGGTTCAAGTATCTCAAAGCTGAATCTCTAGGTAGCAAAAGAGTTTCAAACTCACAGAAAAGCAATTTAGCCCACTGGAAATAATTCCATGTTTCTTAGCTTGTGGGTACTAGGTTTCTTTGTGTATTTCAATGAAACTCTGACAAAATTATTGTCTCTTGTGCCCCTCGTGGCTCCCCAAATTTAGTCGATCCACCATCACAGGTTTTTTGTTTATCGCATATTGGATATTTACCCTGATTAGGCGAATTTCCTGAAAACGCCTGTAGTTCAATTCATCACTGGTTCATGCTAGAACTTTGAAAATGCAGAAAAGCTTTTCAGGTCACAGGAGCACACTGTGCTTCTGTCCTGGTTCAAGTATCTCAAAGCTGAATCACTAGGTAGCAAAAGAGTTTCAAACTCACAGAAAAGCGATTTAGCCAACTGGAAATAATTCCATGTTTCTTAGCTTCTGGGTGCTAGGATTCGTTGTGTATTTCAATGAATCTCTGACAAAATGATTCTCTCTTGTGCCCCTCATGGCTCCCCAAATTTGGTCATCCCAGCATCACGGGTTTTTTGTTTAGAACCTATTGGATGTTTACCCTGATTAGGCGAATTTCACTGAAAACGCCTGAAGTTTAATTCCTCAATGGTTAAAGCTAGAACTTTGAAAATGCAGAAAAGCACTTCATATCACAAGAGCACACTGTGTTTCTGTCCTGGTTCAAGTATCTCAAAGCTGAATCACTAGGTAGCAAAAGAGTTTCAAACTGACAGAAAAGCGATTTAGCCAACTGGAAATAATTCCATGTTTCTTAGCTTCTGGTTGCTAGGTTTCTCTGTGTATTTTAATGAAACTCTGAAAACATGATTCTCTCATGTGCCTATCAAGGCTCCCCATGTTTGGTCATCCCACCATCAAGTGTGTTTTGCTTACAGCCTATTGGATGTTTACCCTGATTAGGCGAAAATGCTTGAAAACGCCTGTGAGTTTAATTCTTAAATGGTTAATGCTAGAACTTTAAAAATGCAGAACAACACTTTAGTTCACAAGAGTACACTGTGCTTCTCTCCTGGTTCAAGTATCTCAAAGCTGAATCTCTAGGTAGCAAAAGAGTTTCAAACTCACAGAAAAGCATTTTAGCCAACTGGAAATAATTCCATGTTTCTTAGCTTGTGGGTACTAGGTTTCTTTGTGTATTTCAATGAAACTCTGACAAAATGATTCTCTCTTGTGCCCCTCATGGCTCCCCAAATTTAGTCGATCCACCATCACGGGTTTTTTTGTTTAGAGCTTATTGGATATTTTCCCTGATTAGGCGAATTTCCTGAAAACGCCTGTACTTCAATTCCTCAATGGTTAATCCTAGAACTTTGAAAATGCAGAAAAGCATTTCAGATCACAAGAGCACACTGTCCTTCTGTCCTGGTTCAAGTATCTCAAAGCTGAATCACTAGGTAGCAAAAGAGTTTCAAACTGACCGAAAAGCGATTTAGCCGACTGGAAATAATTCCATGTTTCTTAGCTTCTGGGTGCTAGGATTGTTTGTGTATTTCAATGAATCTCTGACAAAATGATTCTCTCTTGTGCCCCTCATGGCTCCCCAAATTTGGTCATCCCAGCATCACGGGTTTTTTGTTTAGAACCTATTGGATGTTTACCCTGATTAGGCGAATTTCACTGAAAACGCCTGAAGTTTAATTCCTCAATGGTTAAAGCTAGAACTTTGAAAATGCAGAAAAGCACTTCATATCACAAGAGCACACTGTGTTTCTGTCCTGGTTCAAGTATCTCAAAGCTGAATCACTAGGTAGCAAAAGAGTTTCAAACTGATAGAAAAGCGATTTAGCCAACTGGAAATAATTCCATGTTTCTTAGCTTCTGGTAGCTAGGTTTCTTTGTGTACATCAATGAAACTCTGAAAACATGATTCTCTCATGTGCCTATCAAGGCTCCCCATGTTTGGTCATCCCACCATCAAGTGTGTTTTGCTTACAGCCTATTGGATGTTTACCCTGATTAGGCGAAAATGCTTGAAAACGCCTGTGAGTTTAATTCTTAAATGGTTAATGCTAGAACTTTAAAAATGCAGAACAACACTTTAGTTCACAGGAGCACACTGTTGCTTCTCTCCTGGTTCAAGTATCTCAAAGCTGAATCACTAGGTAGCAAAAGAGTTTCAAACTCACAGTAAAGCATTTTAGCCAACTGGAAATAATTCCATGTTTCATAGCTTGTGGGTACTAGGTTTCTTTGTGTATTTCAATGAAACTCTGACAAAATGATTCTCTCTTGTGCCCCTCATGGCTCCCCAAATTTAGTCGATCCACCATCACGGGTTTTTTGTTTAGACCTTATTGGATATTTACCCTGATTAGGCGAATTTCCTGAAAACGCCTGTAGTTCAATTCCTCAATGGTTAATGCTAGAACTTTGAAAATGCAGAAAAGCACTTCATATCACAAGAGCACACTGTGCTTCTGTCCTGGTTCAAGTATCTCAAAGCTGAATCACTAGGTAGCAAAAGAGATTCAAACTGACAGAAAAGCGATTTAGCCAACTGGAAATAATTCCATGTTTCTTAGCTTCTGGGTACTAGGTTTCTTTGTGTATTTATATGAAACTCTGAAAAAATGATTCTCTCATGTGCCTATCAAGGCTCCCCAAGTTTGTTCATCCCACCATCAAGGGTGTTTTGTTTACAGCCTATTGGATGTTTACCCTGATTAGGCGAAAAGGTTGAAAACGCCTGTGAGTTTAATTCTTAAAGGGTTAATGCTAGAACTTTAAAAACACAGAACAACACTTTAGTTCACAAGAGCACACTGTGCTTCTCTTCTGGTTCAAGTATCTCAAAGCTGAATCTCTAGGTAGCAAAAAGAGTTTCAAACTCACAGAAAAGCGATTTAGCCAACTGGAAATAATTCCATGTTTCTTAGCTTCTGGGTACTAGGTTCTTTGTGTATTTCAATGAAACTCTGACAAAATGATTCTCTCTTGTGCCCATCATGGCTCCTCAAATTTGGTCAATCCACCATCACGGTTTTTTTGTTTAGAGCCTATTGAATGTTTACCCTGATAAGGCTAATTGCACAGAAATCGCCTGTAGTTTAATTCTTCAGTGGTTAATGCTAGAACTTTGAAAATGCAGAAAAGCACTTCAGATCACAAGAGCACACTGTGCTTCTGTCCTGGTTCAAGTATCTCAAAGCTGAATCACTAGGTAACAAAAGAGTTTCAAACTCACAGAAAAGCGATTTAGCCAACTGGAAATAATTCCATGTTTCTTAGGTTCTGGGGACTAGGTTTCTTTGTGTATTTCAATGAAGCTCTGAAAAAAATCATTCTCTCATATGCCCCTCCTGGCTCCCCACGTTTGGTCATCCCACCATCAAGGGTGTTTTATTTAGAGTCTATTGGATATTTACCCTGATTAGGCGAAAATGCCTGAAAACGCCTGTGAGTTTAATTCTTAAATGGTTAATGCTATTACTTTTAAAAACGCAGAACAACACTTTAGATCACAAGAGCACACTGTGCTTCTCTCCTGGTTCAAGTATCTCAAAGCTGAATCACTAGGTAGCAAAAGAGTTTCAAACTCACAGAAAAGCGTTTTAGCCAACTTGAAATAATTCCATGTTTCTTAGCTTGTAGGTACTAGGTTTCTTTGTGTATTTCAATGAAACCCTGCAAAATGATTCTCTCTTGTGCCTCTCATGGCTCCCCAAATTTGCCCAATCCACCATCACGGGTTTTTTGTTTAGAGTCTATTGGATGTTTACCCTGATTAGGCGAATTTCACTGAAAACGCCTGTAGTTTAATTCTTCAATGGTTAATGCTAGAACTTTGAAAATGCAGGAAAGCACTTCAGATCACAAGAGCACACTGTGTTTCTGTCCTGGTTCAAGTATCTCAAAGCTGAATCAATAGGTAGCAAAAGAGTTTCAAACTCACACAAAAGCGTTTTAGCGAACTGGAAATAATTCCATGTTTCTTAGCTTCTGGGGCCTAGGTTTCTTCGTGTATTTCAATGAAACTCTGAAAAAATCATTCTCTCATGTGCCCCTCAAGGCTCCCCAAGTTTTGGCATCCCACCATCAAGGGGGTTTTGATTACAGTCTATTGGATGTTTACCCTGATTAGGCGAAAATGCCTGAAAACGCCTGTGAGTTTAATTCTTAAATGGTTAATGCTAGAACTTTAAAAACGCAGAACGACACATTAGTTCAAAAGAGCACACTGTGCTTCTGTCCTGGTTCAAGTATCTCAAAGCTGAATCACAAGGTAGAAAAAGAGTTTCAAACTCACAGAAAAGCGATTTAGCCAACTGGAAATAATTCCATGTTTCTTAGCTTCTGGGTACTAGGTTCTTTGTGTATTTCAATGAAACTCTGACAAAATGATTCTCTCTTGTGCCCATCATGGCTCCTCAAATTTGGTCAATCCACCATCACGGTTTTTTTGTTTAGAGCCTATTGGATGTTTACCCTGATTAGGCGAATTTCACTGAAAACGCCTGAACTTTAATTCCTCAATGGTTAAAGCTAGAACTTTGAAAATGCAGAAAAGCACTTCATATCACAAGAGCACACTGTGTTTCTGTCCTGGTTCAAGTATCTCAAAGCTGAATCACTATGTAGCAAAAGAGTTTCAAACTGACAGAAAAGCGATTTAGCCAACTGGAAATAATTCCATGTTTTCTTAGCTTCTGGTTGCTAGGTTTCTTTGTGTATTTATATGAAACTCTGAAAAAATGATTCTCTCATGTGCCTATCAAGGCTCCCCAAGTTTGTTTTTTCCCACCATCAAGAGTGTTTTGTTTACAGCCTATTGGATGTTTACCCTGATTAGGCGAAAAGGTTGAAAACGCCTGTGAGTTTAATTCTTAAAGGTTTAATGCTAGAACTTTAAAAACGCAGAACAACACTTTAGTTCACAAGAGCACACTGTGCTTCTCTCCTGGTTCAAGTATCTCAAAGCTGAATCTCTAGGTAGCAAAAGAGTTTCAAACTCACAGAAAAGCATTTTAGCCCACTGGAAATAATTCCATGTATCTTAGCTTGTGGGTACTAGGTTTCTTTGTGTATTTCAATGAAACTCTGACAAAAATGATTCTCTCTTGTGCCCCTCATGGCTCCCCAAATTTAGTCGATCCACCATCACGGGTTTTTTGTTTAGAGCTTATTGGATATTTATCCTGATTAGGCAAATTTCCTGAAAACGCCTGTAGTTCAATTCCTCAATGGTTAATGCTAGAACTTTGAAAATGCAGAAAAGCATTTCAGATCACAAGAGCACACTGTGCTTCTGTCCTGGTTCAAGTATCTCAAAGCTGAATCACTAGTAGCAAAAGAGTTTCAAACTCACAGAAAAGCGATTTAGCCAACTGGAAATATTTCCATGTTTCTTAGCTTCTGGGTGCTAGGATTCTTTGTGTATTTCAATGAATCTCTGACAAAATGATTCTCTCTTGTGTGCCCTCATGGCTCCCCAAATTTGGTCATCCCAGCATCACGGGTTTTTTGTTTAGAACCTATTGGATGTTTACCCTGATTAGGCGAATTTCACTGAAAACGCCTGAAGTTTAATTCCTCAATGGTTAAAGCTAGAACTTTGAAAATGCAGAAAAGCACTTGATATCACAAGAGCACACTGTGCTTCTGTCCTGGTTCAAGTATCTCAAAGCTGAATCACTAGGTAGCAAAAGAGTTTCAAACTGACAGAAAAGCGATTTAGCCAACTGGAAATAATTCCATGTTTCTTAGCTTCTGGTACTAGGTTTCTTTGTGTATTTATCTGAAAATCTGAAAAAAATGATTCTCTCATGTGCCTATCAAGGCTCCCCAAGTTTGTTCATCCCACCGTCAAGGGTGTTTTGTTTACAGCCTATTGGATGTTTAACCCTGATTAGGCGAAAATGCTTGAAAACGCCTGTGAGTTTAATTCTTAAATGGGTTAATGCTAGAACTTTAAAAACGCAGAACAACACTTTAGTTCACAAGAGCACACTGTGCTTCTCTCCTGGTTCAAGTATCTCAAAGCTGAATCTCTAGGTAGCAAAAGAGTTTCAAACTCACAGAAAAAGCATTTTAGCCCACTGGAAATAATTCCATGTTTCTTAGCTTGTGGGTACTAGGTTTCTTTGTGTATTTCAATGAAAACTCTGACAAAATTATTGTCTCTTGTGCCCCTCGTGGCTCCCCAAATTTAGTCGATCCACCATCACAGGTTTTTTGTTTATCGCATATTGGATATTTACCCTGATTAGGCGAATTTCCTGAAAACGCCTGTAGTTCAATTCCTCACTGGTTCATGCTAGAACTTTGAAAATGCAGAAAAGCTTTTCAGGTCACAGGAGCACACTGTGCTTCTGTCCTGGTTCAAGTATCTCAAAGCTGAATCACTAGGTAGCAAAAGAGTTTCAAACTCACAGAAAAGCGATTTAGCCAACTGGAAATAATTCCATGTTTCTTAGCTTCTGGGTGCTAGGATTCGTTGTGTATTTCAATGAATCTCTGACAAAATGATTCTCTCTTGTGCCCCTCATGGCTCCCCAAATTTGGTCATCCCAGCATCACGGGTTTTTTGTTTAGAACCTATTGGATGTTTACCCTGATTAGGCGAATTTCACTGAAAACGCCTGAAGTTTAATTCCTCAATGGTTAAAGCTAGAACTTTGAAAATGCAGAAAAGCACTTCATATCACAAGAGCACACTGTGTTTTCTGTCCTGGTTCAAGTATCTCAAAGCTGAATCACTAGGTAGCAAAAGAGTTTCAAACTGACAGAAAAGCGATTTAGCCAACTGGAAATAATTCCATGTTTCTTAGCTTCTGGTTGCTAGGTTTCTCTGTGTATTTTAATGAAACTCTGAAAACATGATTCTCTCATGTGCCTATCAAGGCTCCCCATGTTTGGTCATCCCACCATCAAGTGTGTTTTGCTTACAGCCTATTGGATGTTTACCCTGATTAGGCGAAAATGCTTGAAAACGCCTGTGAGTTTTTAATTCTTAAATGGTTAATGCTAGAACTTTAAAAATGCAGAACAACACTTTAGTTCACAAGAGTACACTGTGCTTCTCTCCTGGTTCAAGTATCTCAAAGCTGAATCTCTAGGTAGCAAAAGAGTTTCAAACTCACAGAAAAGCATTTTAGCCAACTGGAAATAATTCCATGTTTTCTTTAGCTTGTGGGTACTAGGTTTCTTTGTGTATTTCAATGAAACTCTGACAAAATGATTCTCTCTTGTGCCCCTCATGGCTCCCCAAATTTAGTCGATCCACCATCACGGGTTTTTTGTTTAGAGCTTATTGGATATTTTCCCTGATTAGGCGAATTTCCTGAAAACGCCTGTACTTCAATTCCTCAATGGTTAATCCTAGAACTTTGAAAATGCAGAAAAGCATTTCAGATCACAAGAGCACACTGTCCTTCTGTCCTGGTTCAAGTATCTCAAAGCTGAATCACTAGGTAGCAAAAGAGTTTCAAACTGACCGAAAAGCGATTTAGCCGACTGGAAATAATTCCATGTTTCTTAGCTTCTGGGTGCTAGGATTGTTTGTGTATTTCAATGAATCTCTGACAAAATGATTCTCTCTTGTGCCCCTCATGGCTCCCCAAATTTGGTCATCCCAGCATCACGGGTTTTTTGTTTAGAACCTATTGGATGTTTACCCTGATTAGGCGAATTTCACTGAAAACGCCTGAAGTTTAATTCCTCAATGGTTAAAGCTAGAACTTTGAAAATGCAGAAAAGCACTTCATATCACAAGAGCACACTGTGTTTCTGTCCTGGTTCAAGTATCTCAAAGCTGAATCACTAGGTAGCAAAAGAGTTTCAAACTGATAGAAAAGCGATTTAGCCAACTGGAAATAATTCCATGTTTCTTAGCTTCTGGTAGCTAGGTTTCTTTGTGTACATCAATGAAACTCTGAAAACATGATTCTCTCATGTGCCTATCAAGGCTCCCCATGTTTGGTCATCCCACCATCAAGTGTGTTTTGCTTACAGCCTATTGGATGTTTACCCTGATTAGGCGAAAATGCTTGAAAACGCCTGTGAGTTTAATTCTTAAATGGTTAATGCTAGAACTTTAAAAATGCAGAACAACACTTTAGTTCACAGGAGCACACTGTGCTTCTCTCCTGGTTCAAGTATCTCAAAGCTGAATCACTAGGTAGCAAAAGAGTTTCAAACTCACAGTAAAGCATTTTAGCCAACTGGAAATAATTCCATGTTTCATAGCTTGTGGGTACTAGGTTTCTTTGTGTATTTCAATGAAACTCTGACAAAATGATTCTCTCTTGTGCCCCCCTCATGGCTCCCCAAATTTAGTCGATCCACCATCACGGGTTTTTTGTTTAGACCTTATTGGATATTTACCCTGATTAGGCGAATTTCCTGAAAACGCCTGTAGTTCAATTCCTCAATGGTTAATGCTAGAACTTTGAAAATGCAGAAAAGCACTTCATATCACAAGAGCACACTGTGCTTCTGTCCTGGTTCAAGTATCTCAAAGCTGAATCACTAGGTAGCAAAAGAGATTCAAACTGACAGAAAAGCGATTTAGCCAACTGGAAATAATTCCATGTTTCTTAGCTTCTGGGTACTAGGTTTCTTTGTGTATTTATATGAAACTCTGAAAAAATGATTCTCTCATGTGCCTATCAAGGCTCCCCAAGTTTGTTCATCCCCACCATCAAGGGTGTTTTGTTTACAGCCTATGGATGTTTACCCTGATTAGGCGAAAAGGTTGAAAACGCCTGTGAGTTTAATTCTTAAAGGGTTAATGCTTAGAACTTTAAAAAACACAGAACAACACTTTAGTTCACAAGAGCACACTGTGCTTCTCTTCTGGTTCAAGTATCTCAAAGCTGAATCTCTAGGTAGCAAAAGAGTTTCAAACTCACAGAAAAGCGATTTAGCCAACTGGAAATAATTCCATGTTTCTTAGCTTCTGGGTACTAGGTTCTTTGTGTATTTCAATGAAACTCTGACAAAATGATTCTCTCTTGTGCCCATCATGGCTCCTCAAATTTGGTCAATCCACCATCACGGTTTTTTTGTTTAGAGCCTATTGAATGTTTACCCTGATAAGGCTAATTGCACAGAAATCGCCTGTAGTTTAATTCTTCAGTGGTTAATGCTAGAACTTTGAAAATGCAGAAAAGCACTTCAGATCACAAGAGCACACTGTGCTTCTGTCCTGGTTCAAGTATCTCAAAGCTGAATCACTAGGTAACAAAAGAGTTTCAAACTCACAGAAAAGCGATTTAGCCAACTGGAAATAATTCCATGTTTCTTAGGTTCTGGGGACTAGGTTTCTTTGTGTATTTCAATGAAGCTCTGAAAAAAATCATTCTCTCATATGCCCCTCCTGGCTCCCCACGTTTGGTCATCCCACCATCAAGGGTGTTTTATTTAGAGTCTATTGGATATTTACCCTGATTAGGCGAAAATGCCTGAAAACGCCTGTGAGTTTAATTCTTAAATGGTTAATGCTATTACTTTAAAAACGCAGAACAACACACTTTAGATCACAAGAGCACACTGTGCTTCTCTCCTGGTTCAAGTATCTCAAAGCTGAATCACTAGGTAGCAAAAGAGTTTCAAACTCACAGAAAAGCGTTTTAGCCAACTTGAAATAATTCCATGTTTCTTAGCTTGTAGGTACTAGGTTTCTTTGTGTATTTCAATGAAACCCTGCAAAATGATTCTCTCTTGTGCCTCTCATGGCTCCCCAAATTTGCCCAATCCACCATCACGGGTTTTTTGTTTAGAGTCTATTGGATGTTTACCCTGATTAGGCGAATTTCACTGAAAACGCCTGTAGTTTAATTCTTCAATGGTTAATGCTAGAACTTTGAAAATGCAGGAAAGCACTTCAGATCACAAGAGCACACTGTGTTTCTGTCCTGGTTCAAGTATCTCAAAGCTGAATCAATAGGTAGCAAAAGAGTTTTCAAACTCACACAAAAGCGTTTTAGCGAACTGGAAATAATTCCATGTTTCTTAGCTTCTGGGGCCTAGGTTTCTTCGTGTATTTCAATGAAACTCTGAAAAAATCATTCTCTCATGTGCCCCTCAAGGCTCCCCAAGTTTTGGCATCCCACCATCAAGGGGGTTTTGATTACAGTCTATTGGATGTTTACCCTGATTAGGCGAAAATGCCTGAAAACGCCTGTGAGTTTAATTCTTAAATGGTTAATGCTAGAACTTTAAAAACGCAGAACGACACATTAGTTCAAAAGAGCACACTGTGCTTCTGTCCTGGTTCAAGTATCTCAAAGCTGAATCACAAGGTAGAAAAAGAGTTTCAAACTCACAGAAAAGCGATTTAGCCAACTGGAAATAATTCCATGTTTCTTAGCTTCTGGGTACTAGGTTCTTTGTGTATTTCAATGAAACTCTGACAAAATGATTCTCTCTTGTGCCCATCATGGCTCCTCAAATTTGGTCAATCCACCATCAAATCACGGTTTTTTTTGTTTAGAGCCTATTGGATGTTTACCCTGATTAGGCGAATTTCACTGAAAACGCCTGAACTTTAATTCCTCAATGGTTTAAAGCTAGAACTTTGAAAATGCAGAAAAGCACTTCATATCACAAGAGCACACTGTGTTTCTGTCCTGGTTCAAGTATCTCAAAGCTGAATCACTATGTAGCAAAGAGTTTCAAACTGACAGAAAAGCGATTTAGCCAACTGGAAATAATTCCATGTTTCTTAGCTTCTGGTTGCTAGGTTTCTTTGTGTATTTATATGAAACTCTGAAAAAATGATTCTCTCATGTGCCTATCAAGGCTCCCCAAGTTTGTTTTTTCCCACCATCAAGAGTGTTTTGTTTACAGCCTATTGGATGTTTACCCTGATTAGGCGAAAAGGTTGAAAACGCCTGTGAGTTTAATTCTTAAAGGTTTAATGCTAGAACTTTAAAAACGCAGAACAACACTTTAGTTCACAAGAGCACACTGTGCTTCTCTCCTGGTTCAAGTATCTCAAAGCTGAATCTCTAGGTAGCAAAAGAGTTTCAAACTCACAGAAAAGCATTTTAGCCCACTGGAAATAATTCCATGTATCTTAGCTTGTGGGTACTAGGTTTCTTTGTGTATTTCAATGAAACTCTGGACAAAATGATTCTCTCTTGTGCCCCTCATTGGCTCCCAAATTTAGTCGATCCACCATCACGGGTTTTTTGTTTAGAGCTTATTGGATATTTATCCTGATTAGGCAAATTTCCTGAAAACGCCTGTAGTTCAATTCCTCAATGGTTAATGCTAGAACTTTGAAAATGCAGAAAAGCATTTCAGATCACAAGAGCACACTGTGCTTCTGTCCTGGTTCAAGTATCTCAAAGCTGAATCACTAGGTAGCAAAAAGAGTTTCAAACTCACAGAAAAGCGATTTAGCCAACTGGAAATATTTCCATGTTTCTTAGCTTCTGGGTGCTAGGATTCTTTGTGTATTTCAATGAATCTCTGACAAAAATGATTCTCTCTTGTGCCCCTCATGGCTCCCCAAATTTGGTCATCCCAGCATCACGGGGTTTTTTGTTTAGAACCTATTGGATGTTTTTACCCTGATTAGGCGAATTTCACTGAAAAACGCCTGAAGTTTAATTCCTCAATGGTTAAAGCTAGAACTTTGAAAATGCAGAAAAGCACTTGATATCACAAGAGCACACTGTGCTTCTGTCCTGGTTCAAGTATCTCAAAGCTGAATCACTAGGTAGCAAAAGAGTTTCAAACTGACAGAAAAGCGATTTAGCCAACTGGAAATAATTCCATGTTTCTTAGCTTCTGGGTACTAGGTTTCTTTGTGTATTTATCTGAAAATCTGAAAAAATGATTCTCTCATGTGCCTATCAAGGCTCCCCAAGTTTGTTCATCCCACCGTCAAGGGTGTTTTGTTTACAGCCTATTGGATGTTTTACCCTGATTAGGCGAAAATGCTTGAAAACGCCTGTGAGTTTTAATTCTTAAATGGTTAATGCTAGAAACTTTAAAAACGCAGAACAACACTTTAGTTCACAAGAGCACACTGTGCTTCTCTCCTGGTTCAAGTATCTCAAAGCTGAATCTCTAGGTAGCAAAAGAGTTTCAAACTCACAGAAAAGCATTTTAGCCCACTGGAAATAATTCCATGTTTCTTAGCTTGTGGGTACTAGGTTTCTTTGTGTATTTCAATGAAACTCTGACAAAATTATTGTCTCTTGTGCCCCTCGTGGCTCCCCAAATTTAGTCGATCCACCATCACAGGTTTTTTGTTTATCGCATATTGGATATTTACCCTGATTAGGCGAATTTCCTGAAAACGCCTGTAGTTCAATTCCTCACTGGTTCATGCTAGAACTTTGAAAATGCAGAAAAGCTTTTCAGGTCACAGGAGCACACTGTGCTTCTGTCCTGGTTCAAGTATCTCAAAGCTGAATCACTAGGTAGCAAAAGAGTTTTCAAACTCACAGAAAAGCGATTTAGCCAACTGGAAATAATTCCATGTTTCTTAGCTTCTGGGTGCTAGGATTCGTTGTGTATTTCAATGAATCTCTGACAAAATGATTCTCTCTTGTGCCCCTCATGGCTCCCCAAATTTGGTCATCCCAGCATCACGGGTTTTTTGTTTAGAACCTATTGGATGTTTACCCTGATTAGGCGAATTTCACTGAAAACGCCTGAAGTTTAATTCCTCAATGGTTAAAGCTAGAACTTTGAAAATGCAGAAAAGCACTTCATATCACAAGAGCACACTGTGTTTCTGTCCTGGTTCAAGTATCTCAAAGCTGAATCACTAGGTAGCAAAAGAGTTTCAAACTGACAGAAAAGCGATTTAGCCAACTGGAAATAATTCCATGTTTCTTAGCTTCTGGTTGCTAGGTTTCTCTGTGTATTTTAATGAAACTCTGAAAACATGATTCTCTCATGTGCCTATCAAGGCTCCCCATGTTTGGTCATCCCACCATCAAGTGTGTTTTGCTTACAGCCTATTGGATGTTTTACCCTGATTAGGCGAAAATGCTTGAAAACGCCTGTGAGTTTAATTCTTAAATGGTTAATGCTAGAACTTTAAAAATGCAGAACAACACTTTAGTTCACAAGAGTACACTGTGCTTCTCTCCTGGTTCAAGTATCTCAAAGCTGAATCTCTAGGTAGCAAAAGAGTTTTCAAACTCACAGAAAAGCATTTTAGCCAACTGGAAATAATTCCATGTTTCTTAGCTTGTGGGTACTAGGTTTCTTTGTGTATTTCAATGAAACTCTGACAAAATGATTCTCTCTTGTGCCCCTCATGGCTCCCCAAATTTAGTCGATCCACCATCACGGGTTTTTTGTTTAGAGCTTATTGGATATTTTCCCTGATTAGGCTTATTTCCTGAAAACGCCTGTACTTCAATTCCTCAATGGTTAATCCTAGAACTTTGAAAATGCAGAAAAGCATTTCAGATCACAAGAGCACACTGTCCTTCTGTCCTGGTTCAAGTATCTCAAAGCTGAATCACTAGGTAGCAAAAGAGTTTCAAACTGACCGAAAAGCGATTTAGCCGACTGGAAATAATTCCATGTTTCTTAGCTTCTGGGTGCTAGGATTGTTTGTGTATTTCAATGAATCTCTGACAAAATGATTCTCTCTTGTGCCCCTCATGGCTCCCCAAATGTTGGTCATCCCAGCATCACGGGTTTTTTGTTTAGAACCTATTGGATGTTTACCCTGATTAGGCGAATTTCACTGAAAACGCCTGAAGTTTAATTCCTCAATGGTTAAAGCTAGAACTTTGAAAATGCAGAAAAGCACTTCATATCACAAGAGCACACTGTGTTTCTGTCCTGGTTCAAGTATCTCAAAGCTGAATCACTAGGTAGCAAAAGAGTTTCAAACTGATAGAAAAGCGATTTAGCCAACTGGAAATAATTCCATGTTTCTTAGCTTCTGGTAGCTAGGTTTCTTTGTGTTCATCAATGAAACTCTGAAAACATGATTCTCTCATGTGCCTATCAAGGCTCCCCATGTTTGGTCATCCCACCATCAAGTGTGTTTTGCTTACAGCCTATTGGATGTTTACCCTGATTAGGCGAAAATGCTTGAAAACGCCTGTGAGTTTAATTCTTAAATGGTTAATGCTAGAACTTTAAAAATGCAGAACAACACTTTAGTTCACAGGAGCACACTGTGCTTCTCTCCTGGTTCAAGTATCTCAAAGCTGAATCACTAGGTAGCAAAAGAGTTTCAAACTCACAGTAAAGCATTTTAGCCAACTGGAAATAATTCCATGTTTCATAGCTTGTGGGTACTAGGTTTCTTTGTGTATTTCAATGAAACTCTGACAAAATGATTCTCTCTTGTGCCCCTCATGGCTCCCCAAATTTAGTCGATCCACCATCACGGGTTTTTGTTTAGACCTTATTGGATATTTACCCTGATTAGGCGAATTTCCTGAAAACGCCTGTAGTTCAATTCCTCAATGGTTAATGCTAGAACTTTGAAAATGCAGAAAAGCACTTCATATCACAAGAGCACACTGTGCTTCTGTCCTGGTTCAAGTATCTCAAAGCTGAATCACTAGGTAGCAAAAGAGTTTCAAACTGACAGAAAAGCGATTTAGCCAACTGGAAATAATTCCATGTTTCTTAGCTTCTGGGTACTACTAGGTTTCTTTGTGTATTTATATGAAACTCTGAAAAAATGATTCTCTCATGTGCCTATCAAGGCTCCCCAAGTTTGTTCATCCCACCATCAAGGGTGTTTTGTTTACAGCCTATTGGATGTTTACCCTGATTAGGCGAAAAGGTTGAAAACGCCTGTGAGTTTAATTCTTAAAGGGTTAATGCTAGAACTTTAAAAACACAGAACAACACTTTAGTTCACAAGAGCACACTGTGCTTCTCTCCTGGTTCAAGTATCTCAAAGCTGAATCTCTAGGTAGCAAAAGAGTTTCAAACTCACAGAAAAGCGATTTAGCCAACTGGAAATAATTCCATGTTTCTTAGCTTCTGGGTACTAGGTTCTTTGTGTATTTCAATGAAACTCTGACAAAATGATTCTCTCTTGTGCCCATCATGGCTCCTCAAATTTGGTCAATCCACCATCACGGTTTTTTTGTTTAGAGCCTATTGAATGTTTACCCTGATAAGGCTAATTGCACAGAAATCGCCTGTAGTTTTAATTCTTCAGTGGTTAATGCTAGAACTTTGAAAATGCAGAAAAGCACTTCAGATCACAAGAGCACACTGTGCTTCTGTCCTGGTTCAAGTATCTCAAAGCTGAATCACTAGGTAACAAAAGAGTTTCAAACTCACAGAAAAAGCGATTTAGCCAACTGGAAATAATTCCATGTTTCTTAGGTTCTGGGGACTAGGTTTCTTTGTGTATTTCAATGAAGCTCTGAAAAAATCATTCTCTCATATGCCCCTCCTGGCTCCCCACGTTTGGTCATCCCACCATCAAGGGTGTTTTATTTAGAGTCTATTGGATATTTACCCTGATTAGGCGAAAATGCCTGAAAACGCCTGTGAGTTTAATTCTAAAATGGTTAATGTTAGAACTTTAAAAATGCAGAACAACACATTAGTTCACAAGAGCACACTGTGCTTCTCTCCTGGTTCAAGTATCTCAAAGCTGAATCACTAGGTAGCAAAAGAGTTCAAACTCACAGGAAAGCGTTTTAGCCAACTTGAAATAATTCCATGTTTCTTAGCTTGTGGGTACTAGGTTTCTTTGTGTATTTCAATGAAACTCTGACAAAATGATTCTCTCTTGTGCCCTTCATGTCTTCCCCAAATTTGCTCAATCCACCATTACGGGTTTTTTTGTTTAGAGCCTATTGGATGTTTACCCTTATTAGGCGAATTTCTCTGAAATCGCCTGTAGTTTAATTCTTCAATGGTTAATGCTAGAACTTAGAAAATGCAGAAAAGCACTTCAGATCACAAGAGCACACTGTGCTTCTGTCCCGGTTCAAGTATCTCAAAGCTGAATCACTAGGTAACAAAAGAGTTTCAAACTCACAGAAAAGCGTTTTAGCAAACTGGAACTAATTCCATGTTTCTTAGCTTCTGGGCAGTAGGTTTCTTTGTGTATTTCAATGAAACCCTGAAAAAATCATTCTTTCATGTGCCTCTCCAAGCTCCCCAAGTTTGGACGTCCCACCATCAAGGGTGTTTTGATTACAGTCTATTGGATGTTTACCCTGATTAGGCGAAAATGCCTGAAAACTCCTGTGAGTTTAATTCTTAAATGGTTAATGCTATTACTTTAAAAACGCAGAACAACACTTTAGTTCACAAAGAGCACACTGTGCTTCTCTCCTGGTTCAAGTATCTCAAAGCTGAATCACTAGGTAGCAAAAGAGTTTCAAACTCACAGAAAAGCGTTTTAGCCAACTTGAAATAATTCCATGTTTCTTAGCTTGTAGGTACTAGTTTCTTTGTGTATTTCAATGAAACCCTGCAAAATGATTCTCTCTTGTGCCTCTCATGGCTCCCCCAAATTTGCCCAATCCACCATCACGGGTTTTTTGTTTAGAGTCTATTGGATGTTTACCCTGATTAGGCGAATTTCACTGAAAACGCCTGTAGTTTAATTCTTCAATGGTTAATGCTAGAACTTTGAAAATGCAG
>JAKELJ010000095.1:78134-105200 GCA_025594165.1 Tamias sibiricus | reverse complement strand
TAAGCGGCTTTGACTTTTTTTTTTTTTTTTTAAAAGGGTTTATATTTGAGCCCTTTTTGATGCGCTTTAAGGAAGCTACTGCCAAAGCACAATGGACTTTTTTTTTTTTTTTTCTTTTTTTCTTCTTTATGGCTTTCTTGCCAAAGCTCAATGGCTTTTTTTCTGCATGGTTTTTACCATGCTATTTAATTCTCTATTTTCTTTTAAGCTCATGGCTTTTTTCTTTATACTAAAGCTCAAGGCTTTTTCTCTATATTTTTTATGGCTTTTGGCCGGCTACTCTGCTTCGGCTTTTGGCTGGCTCGCTTCGGCTTTTCGCTGGCTACTCTGCTTCAGCTTAATTCTTAACTGGCCTCAACTGAGTCAGAGGCTATGCTCTCTTGTTTACTACTCTTTTTGCTGGTCTCAACTGAGTCTCAGGCAATGCTTTTTCGTTGCTCTCCTTATTTCTTAGCTTTTCTTCTCTGCCTACCGAGCCCCGGACGGACCACCATTTGTAAGCTGCCTGGTACCGAAAACCGGGAGGAAAAACTCTCGGAGGCAGAGTGAAGCTTTTACTACTTTTACTTCTACTTTCTTAGAGCTTAGAGAGGGAAAGAAAGATTTTTAGAGAGAAAGATTAAAGCGAGCTTTTCTTCTTGTCTTCTTAGAGCTTAGCTTAGAGAAAGATTAGAGCTTCTTTCTTCTCTCTTCTTTCTTCCTTCTTTTTTCTTCTGTCTTCTGTCTTCCTCAGGAGCCTCGGCCTAACTCTGACCAGTCATTACTTCTTCTATCTGGTTTCTCTTCTGTCTCTTCTGTAACCGCTCTGCCTACGTTCTGGCCGCTCTGATTCTTCTGACCGACCGAGTGACTGCCCGACTGGCTGAATTCTCTGTTCTCCTAACTCGGACCGCTTTCACCCGGTTATATACCTTCAGGTTTGCGGGTGCCTACAGGTGCGTCACATATCAGGTGGAACTTATGGCTTCCAGCTAGCTACAACAGCCCTTCCTAATTAGGGCTCCTTCAAGGGGCTAAGAAATTCAGAGACACAGTGGATACCTTCCACTCAGCTGCATCCTATCCGCAAGTTTGGAAAGCAGATCTGGAAGTCTTCTCTATTTGATGACTCCCTCAGGTGTGACTGTAACCTCACACAGTGAATACTGATCTGGGGTGGCAGTAACCGCAAACTCCCTGATGGCTTGAATGACCACTTCCTTCGCTGTGGTGTCCTGACTGATCACGATGTATCGGCTTTGCTGATCAGCCTTAAAAACCCTTAGCATTTGATCTGTAAAACCTGGAGGAAAGAAATCCACACACATGTAGAAAGGATTTAGACATATGGTGATGCAAAGTAATCTGGAAAGAATCTCCCTGGAAAAGATGAGGTGACATTTTGACCTCTTCTCTACTAGAGCTCTTCAAAGATCAATCAACACACTACATTGTAGGATAGATAACTAAAATATTAGACAAACACAAACAAATCAGTGCACGGTAGGATATATACAAGACTACCTTGCAGGTAACCAAAGAAAGAAAAAAAATTGATCTTTCAAACTGAAAAGCCCAACAGTGACCTCAAATATTTATTTGATATGAATTAGTAGTGACTTCATATCATGTGTTATTATTTTTCATTTTATCAAAGAGGAAACAAGTTGAGAGAGATTAGATTTCCTGTAGCCATATCAAAATAGTCTGCAGAGTACGATGAGAACTGGTTCCAAAGGTTTGGAATTTAAGGTTCATCCTGACTCTATGCATCTGGAGATCAAAGAAAGAAAAAGACAGAAAAAGATGACAATCTTCAGAAAACAAAGGCAGTATTGGAGATGCTCACCAGGACTAGTATTGAAGTCTAAAATAGGATGATGTGACTGCAGCAAGTCAGGATTGTCGGAGGACAAGCATCCACTGACAGGCAGTGTGGTCGGGATGTGTTTTGTCTGCCTTAGCCCAACTATGCTGTCATCTGGAGTCTGACCAATTCCAATATCACTGAAGAAAGAAGAAAAAGTGAATTATCAGCAAGATGAAAAGTTGTAAGCTATTACAGAAAACTAGTAAACCGCATCCCATTAAACTTCCAATTAGTGTTAGAATGTCATGGCCTGGGGTTGTATTTCAGTGGTAGACCACTTGCCTAGCATGTGTGAGGCACAGGGTTCGAGTCTCAGCACCACATATAAATAAATAAATAAACAAAATAAAGGTCTATCAACAACTAAAAAATATTTTTAAGAATTCATTTATTTACTTGATAATTGCAAAAGCCACTGCTGCTTAAGAGTATCCAATTCACTTTGCTGTTTCTGAAGTATATGATGTTTCTCTAAACCCATAAACAATAATAGTAATCTCTCAGTCTACAAATAGATTCAAGCAAGTATCACCTCTAGATTCTGGTGGGAATGGACTTAGATAAAATACTAAAAGGAATGCATTCAGTCTCACTCATCCAATGGTTCTGCATCAAAATGATGAAGTTGTAGGGTGCCATTTGCAAGAACCAAAGAAAGTAAAATGAGTAGGGAAAAATCTAAAGTACCCTAATTTCATTCTCCTATATTTTAAGGGAAAATGAGATTTCCATGCAGTTGAAAGTAAGGAAGTCCTGAAAGACATTATTTTTAAATTACACAGAGCATAAAACAAGAGTGGTGCATGGTGACATTTTCTAGATTAAGCAAAAGGCAATGGAAATCTAATGACTCACTTTGACTTTTACTCTGGTGAATTTCTCTAATTCACATGTAAGTTCCCAGAAGAGCACCTGTTATTATTGATGTCTACAAACTCATTTGTATTTATAAAAAAAATATTGCATTGTACAACTCTTAAAACATGATTTAATAATCAATAAAAATTATTCCTAAAGGACCTATTGTAAGCTGCCTGTCACGGCCAGCCACGGCGCCGCCACGGGAGGAAAATTCTCGGAGGCAGAGTTAAGCTTTTGCTACTTTTACTTCTACTTTCTTAGAGCTTAGAGAGGGAAAGAAAGATTTTTCTTAGAGAGGGAAAGAAAGATTTTAGAGCTTAGCTTAGAGAAAGACTAGAGCTTCTTTCTTCTCTCTTCTTTCTTCCTTCTTCTGTCTTCTGTCTTCTGTCTTCCTCGGGAGCCTCGGCCTTACTCTGACCAGTCCTCTGGAGCCTCGGCCTAACTCTGGCCAGTCATTACTTCTTCTATCTGGTTTCTCTTCTGTAACCGCTCTGCCTACGTTCTGGCCGCTCTGATTCTTCTGACCGACCGAGTGACTGCCCGGCTGACTGAATTCTCCGTTCTCCTAACTCGGACCGCTTTCACCCGGTTATATACCTTTAGGTTTGCGGGTGCCTACAGGTGCGTCACATACATATCAGGTGGAACCCATGGCTTCCAGCTAGCTACAACAGCCCTTCCTAATTAGGGCTCCTTCATATTCCTTCCCTTTAGTTTAAAAAGGTGCTTTAATTCTATTTTCTCTATTTTATTTTCTCTATTTTCTTTTGTTTTCTTGTCCCTACCTAGCTTTTCACCTTTTATTTTTGAAAGGGTGGATATTTGAGCCCTTTTTGAGAAGGTGCTGTGGCTTTAAGGAAGCCTAATGCTGAGGAGCAGCTAACGCACCTAGTTAAGCACAATTGCATATTTCTTAGCTTTTCTTATCTGCCTGCCGAGCCCCGGACGGACCACCATTTGTAAGCTGCCTGTCACGGCCAGCCACGGCGCCGCCACGGGAGGAAAATTCTCGGAGGCAGAGTTAAGCTTTTGCTACTTTTACTTCTACTTTCTTAGAGAGGGAAAGAAAGATTTTAGCTTAGAGAAAGATTTCTTCTTGTCTTCTTAGCTTAGAGTCTTAGAAAGAAAGATAAAGAAAGATAGAGCTTCTTAGAGAAAGATTTCTTCTTGTCTTCTTAGCTTAGAGTCTTAGAAAGAAAGATAAAGAAAGATAGAGCTTCTTAGAGAAAGATTTCTTCTTGTCTTCTTAGCTTAGAGTCTTAGAAAGAAAGATCTTAGAGTAGCTTAGAGTAAAGAAAGATAGAGCTTAGCTTTTCTTCTTAGCTTAGAGTAGAGTAAAGAAAGATAGAGCTTAGCTTAGAGAAAGACTAGAGCTTCTTTCTTCTCTCTTCTTTCTTCCTTCTTCTGTCTTCTGTCTTCTGTCTTCCTCGGGAGCCTCGGCCTAACTCTGACCAGTCATTACTTCTTCTATCTGGTTTCTCTTCTGTCTTCTATCTGGTTTCTCTTCTGTAACCGCTCTGCCTACGTTCTGGCCGCTATGATTCTTCTGACTGACCGAGTGACTGCCCGACTGACCGAATGAATTCGTTCTCCTAACTCGGACCTCTTTCACCCGGTTATATACCTTCAGGTTTGCGGGTGCCTACAGGTGCGTCACATACATATCAGGTGGAACCCATGGCTTCCAGCTAGCTACAACAGCCCTTCCTAATTAGGGCTCCTTCAACCTATTTCTTGAAGAATCAGTGCTTCCAAAACAACAGATCAAATAAAATAAGCATATGCACGCAAAAATAACTAGATTATAAGCAAATTTGCATTTTAACTAGATTTTATAAACACCTTGAAAGAAAATGCAAGAACATTTTACTAAGGTTGGATTGTAAACCAAGGCAACATAAAGAAGATAATTGTAGTACATGTTCTTCCAAATACATAGGCCAATCTAGGAAAAAATTAAATTTCTATTTAAGCACATGTAGGCATGTGCATGTACATAAAGACAATTTTAATTAGCATTCTGTGAAAGATAGAAATCTTTACATTAGTGAGTTTTGTTTGTGGTATTCGCGATTGAACTCAGACATGGTCTCCCATCGACCCACAATCTCAGGCCCTTTTTATTTTATTCTGATACAGAGTCTAGGTAGGTTAATGAGGCTGGCCTCAAACTTGCAATCCTCCTGCCTTAGCCTCTCAAGTTGCTGAGATTACAAACAAGCACCACCACACCAGTGGGGTTTTATTTTTCAACTATATAAAAGCACTATTTGAAAAAATATTAGATGTAATGTATGACCTCAAATGATTACTATGTCCTAAGGCCAAGGCGTGGCTGACTGGGACACTCCTGGCACAAATGGTATGAATATCAGTATATTCCAGGCACACCCTATGAGATCTGCCTTCTTAGGAAATGTCTCACAGCAACATTTTAACACCTTGCAGGATGGTCTAACTTTCCACTCTCACAGTTTTTTGATTCCTTACTCATATCATGTTACTCTGGGACTAAAATTACTGGGACCCAAGTTTGAAATGTCCCACTAAAGAAATAGAAAGAAAAGACAGGAAAAGATCCTCTTTTTTTTGACCTCCCTAACTCTTTTATTGTTACTGTAACCATTTTTAGGCTTTGATGACTTTGTATTCTGTTGACTCTTCCTGTTTTCCTCCGGGTTCGTCACTTTTCCTCTCTACCCACCGGAAAACAAAATCTGATTCCTATAATGCGTATGCCATACTCTTTTCTCCCCGCTTACGTTTTCATGTTCATCCTAACTAATTCATTAGTATTCAGAATCTTAGCTTCTATAATAACGATGTTTAGAAATATATATATACATGACACAGTATTTTATTTAAAAATTTTTTACCTGTATTTTATTTATTTAATTTTATGTAATGCTGAGAATGAAACCCAGGGCCTAACACGTGCTAGGCAAGTGCTCATCCAATGAGCTATACACCTAGCCCAACACAGTATCTTTTGGGGGAGGTACCAGGATTGAACTCTGGGGCATTCAGCCACTAAGCCCATCTCATGAAAATCAGCGGTAGGCAAGTGGCAAAACCATGATTAAGACCAACATGACTGTTTTAATATTACTTCTAAGACATCTCAGCCATAAACACCTGAGACATTAGACTAATGTGAAAAAATTACATCATGACCTTAGCATATTGTTATGACAGTAAAATAATAAAATAATGCACAGAAAGTTTGTAGACACTTACTTATATGGTTTCTGAGGCAAGGTAGTAATCTGAGTCACGTCAAGTGTCTTCTGTAGCTTGAAATTTATACCAACAGTATTCACTTTACTTTTTTTAATTTACTTTCTCAAGTTCTATCACCTGTTCCACATCTACAGCAAGATCTGGAATGGAGTAGCCACTGGCCTTTTTATGTCACCAATATTGGGAAGGTGGGAGGCAACATTTCTTTTCTCTTCTGACAACCTTGTTAGAAGTTCTTTAAATGCTAAAATATAGAGAAAGAGAAACATCACAAAATGCCAATTACAAGAAATCTAGACAAGGACAAGGCAACTGTAGAACTTCGGAGTACGTGAGAAGTACAGACTTCAGCTACTCAAATCCTGGACAAAAACATTACTCCTGTGACTGACACCATGAATCTACTTTGTATATTGCTTTATCCAAGTAAATGTAAGAATAACAGTAAACATTTTTAAATTTTCTCCCATACCAGGGGTTGAATGCAGAAGCATTTAAACACTGAGCCACATCCGAAGTCCTGGTTTTCTATTTTATCTAGAGACAGGGTCTCACTGAGTTGCTAAGTGCCTCTCCATTGTTGAGGTTGGCTTTGAACTCGCGATCCTCCTGCCTCAGCCTCCCAAAGTGCTGGGATTATAGGCATGCACCACCGTGCCCAGCTTTGTTTTTTAAATATCTTTTTTATGTGGTGCTGAGGATTGAACCCAGTGCCTCACACATGCTAGGTGATCGCTCTACTTCTGAGCCACAACCCCAGCCCCAGTAAACATTTTAATCTATACATATTTTAGAATTTATCAAAAGGAGGAAAATTTCATTTTATCAATAAACACATTAAAAAATAATTTCCTGAGCCGGGCGCGGTGGCGCACGCCTGTAAGCCCAGCACTTGGGAGGCTGAGGCAGGAGGATCACGAGTTCAAAGCCAGCCTCAGCAATGGCAAGGCACTTAGAAACTCAGTGAGACCCTGTCTCTAAATAAAATACAAAAAAGGGCTAGGGATGTAGCCCAGTGGTTGAGTGCCCCTGAGTTCAATCCCCAGTACCCAAAAATAAATAAATAAATAAATAAATAAAAGTAAAATATAATTTTCTGGTCCTCAAGTCAGTGGGTTTTGATTTAGATCTAATTATATACTTAGAAAATGGATTCTATATTTACATATTTTACTACAAATACTCTGGTTCTTATGTTGAAAATGTTACTTACACAAATTACTTCTTTCATGATTATGATTCGTATGTTTATAACAAACAAAGGATAAAAATGATAGTCTGCAAAAATACTTACCAAATAAATTGGTTTTCACAGTGATAGATAAATGTGTGTTATTCCTAAGAATTTCCATGGCTTTTGACAGCTGGACATTTTCAAAGTTTTGACCATTCACTTCTAGTATCTAAAAGTGAAATTATAAAATCAGCACATCACTGACTGAAGAATGAAAAATACCAAAATCCCTTTTATATCCAGACTGAGAAATACCATACCTGATCCCCCCTTTTCATGCCTACTTCAGCTGCTTTGCTACCTGAATCAACACTGTCAACAAAGATTCCAAATCCCTTCTCGGAGCCTCCAAGTAAGATAAAATGCAGAGGCGCTTCCATGGTTGGTTTGCTTAACGTCATCAATCTTCTTTTAGCCTTGGCTGCACATGCAATATTTAAGAGCCTTAGATGTCCACCCATTTGCTATAAGGGTTCAGAAAGTGTGGTGTCAATTTAAGACAGGAGGAATAAATGAACTGAAAACTGATCTTAAAAAAGTCACAACTAGTACCTCTCTTTCCAAATTATTTTCAAATTCATCTAGAAACAGTGTCATTGCTGGATCTCCTTCAAAGTCATTGAAGTGATTATTCACCCACAATAATACTACCCGAATAACCTGAAAAAGCAATTTCTTTCACTGAGTTTTCTTCTTTAGCATGATAAACATAGGTGATTAGATAAATTTCAAAGAAGATATCTAATTTTCAGTTTACCTAAACATACTGAAAAAGGAAAAATAAACAAATAACAACAAAACCTCCAACAAGAATTTTATTCATATAAAATGATCTTCTGAATAACGTCTATTTCATATACAGACTATATGTTGCTTAGCCAGGAGACACTGTGGATTTGTGAAGGTATTCTAAAATCATCTAATGTTACTTTCAATCACATTTGAAATAAGTCAAAATAAAAGCAAAGATACAATGAAGCCAAAATAGGTTAATACAAAGTCAGAAACTAAAAGAATAAAATAAAATAAAAACACACACTAGATAAGAAAACAGTATCAAGTCTAAAAATATATTTAAGAAACTGGGTTGTAAAAAGGAGATGAGACTTCAATCTGGCCTTAAGAAAACTCTCCAGAGCTGCAGAAAAGGGTCTGCTTAGAATTCTATTAGTGGGGACTTCAGTCATTAATGGCTGTAATGTAAAGCTGCTCTCAAGTGAATGTAAAAACTGAACTTTCTATAACAGGATCTATCAGAGTAGAAAATGCAGACTCTCTTGGTGTCCGGATGTTTGGTTATATTTTGACATATCCCCACCACATAAACACTGGGTGACCAACTCATTGGCCTTTCACTGAAAGAAAGAAAAAAAAAAAAAAAGACATTTCTATGGCTAAACTCTGAAATATATAACAAGAACTTCCTTAGAAATATATTCTTATATTCCATTAACTTGGACAATAACTGGTGTGACAAATGTATCTTTAAGCTTATATTTAATAAAGTACTACATAGTTAAGAGCTGAAATAAACTGTATTGCCACCTTATCCCTGAGGCTCAGGTCATTAAACCACTCCAATAACTTTTGCCCACTTCCATTGGACTAGAAAGGAAAGTAAGGCAGGTCAACAGGAAGTCTTCTATGAAGGTTGGATCTGCTACTCAAAGCTCTTCCACCAAGTGCATTGTTAACTTTTCTGAGGTGCCCTGTAACAAATAAAAGGTTTAATCATGATCCTGAATAAATAACATTTATATGGTGCCTTGATTTCAACCCTTCGACATAAAACCAAGCAAGTAGTATAATAAGGATGACAATTAATAAACTGCTACTAATCAGGACATGTAAAGATTTTTTATTATAAGTAATGACATTTAAGAGGTATGATGCTTGATAATGGAAAAAAAAAAAAAATATTAAGTTACCATAACTTACACTACTTGGGTCTTCCTTTCCATTAGAAGGAGGGCAGTTCTCAGTCTTACCTTGATGACAATGTGGCCCTTCCTTGTTCCAGTTCCATCATGGTCTCTGTGTTCTTTGGCCATAAGGATCTCTCTTTCATCTTCAACTTTTTGCATATTTTTTTTCTGCTTGGTTGAGGACTCAACAGCAATCTTGCTGGGCAATGCAGACAAACTGGAATAAAACATAAGTCACATGTTAATGATGAAGTGCTGGCTAAAGACCTAGCTGCATGGATAATTCAGATTTTTAATTATTTAAAAGCAATATTTTCCCTGTGTTTCCCACACTTTCTAAATTAATGCAGTAATGAACTTTAATCAGACTTCTCTACTTTTAATGTATTTCTCCCTTGGTCAAGAAAAGTTTCATGTTTAGAATATTTATAGATATTTTACATAAAATCCTAACAATTGAAAAAATCTGAAGATGAAACTAAAAGTTCTTTTTAACATGCCTCTTTCACAGTAAAACACATTAGGGGAGAGGAGGGGAATCCTAGGATGACTGACAACAAGCATATTTTCATGATAATTTAAATCATTATTCCTTGTAACATATTAACGGTAATCCTTGTTCTTTCAAAGTTAACAACAATTTCACAGCTTGTGGCTAATCACTTAAAGCAAATACAGTTCTTAGCAGTTTCAAATAAAGTTCAGAATAAATTATACAAATCATGTATTCCATAACTGGAGGACAGTGAGGAGACAAGAGCAGGAACTTCAGCAAATGAAAATCACTGGGATCCTTAAAGTATGAATGTTTTATTTGGATTTTAAAAAATCATCCATGGATGGAAAAAACATTGCATTACTTTTTCTCTTAGTTTCATGACAGTACTTGAAAACTTTTAAGATAACCATAGTGATAACATCATCACCATCACCCTCATATTATGGTAGCCTTGCAGAAATTTTCTCAGTTTATGTTCCTAATCATACGATAAGGAAGGCAGTACTATCATCCCCACCATATGGAGAAGGGTACATGCTGGCTATTTTTTTTTTTTAATATACATGCCCATCAAAATCTTGGGAGAAAACATATTAAAACATTAACAATATTTCTGAGCAATGTAAGTCACATGGGACTTTCAATTTGTAGTATGCTTTTCTATATTTTCCATACTTTCTGCATAGACAGTAGTTCTATTAGTGAATAGAAGCAGCAGTTCAGAAGAGAAACAGCATACTTCAATAACAAGTGCTCCCACTGAGTCAGCTAATATCATCTAACTTTTCTGTTAAGCATTTAGGAGCAAAAAGTTACAACTTCAAAAGACAGGATTTTTGTGTACAATAAATATAAACAGTTGAATTTAAAAAAATTTAATACCCCATATCTATCACACATTGGTGTACACATGTTTTCAAATATATAACCCTTGGTAGCTTATCTTTAAAATATCTTCATTTCCTTTTACTCAATAGCAAACCTGCTCCCCAAATTCACATGGGAAATTTAGAAAGGTTTTATCTTCAAATAATTTCAGGTGTTCTTTCTTACACTCAGTTATAGAGAACACAGTGAAATCATTATTTTCTCATTTATCTTCTAAAAAAGAAATGTATCCCTGATTTAAAATGAATACGCAGAGTGAAAGAAAATAGTTCATGAAGAGAAATGTACTAAAATTAATCTTCTTGACTAAACATGCAAGAAAACTAGAATAGATTCAATTTGAAAATCTGTCTACATAGATGTTTTGGCATTTCATATGTAACAAATTGAAATACCATCTAAAAAAGAAAAAAAATTCAAACTGTACTTCTAACATGGTCATAAACAGCTGGTATCTAAACAAAGAATCATAATTGAAACCATTTACCCTTTTTATTAGCAACTTATTTTTGATTAAGAAAATTTACATATGTAACATGAAATTGTCAGGTAAAATTTAAAGTGATATGAATACAGTTTAAAAATTTGTGAACTGTTTTAGTGAGGATTTTAGTTTTCAGGCAGCTGTAAGCACATGGCAGTGCTGTATGATCTTAGCACCCTAATATGAAATAAAAATTCAAATAAGACTTCACTTCTCAAAGATAACAGCAAGGTTGAGGGGATAGCTCAATGATACACTGCTTGCCTAGCTTGTGGAAAGCACTGGGTTCCATCCCCAGAGCCACACTAAAACTAACAAGCAAGCAAACAAACCAAGGTCAACACATTATATGCTACAGTATTATTTTGCTTTGGGTACAGATCTCATCATTTAAGTTGAAAAGTTACAGATGATCAAAGAATGAGTAAAATTATACTTCATCAACATATTATATAGTTCACTTGCAACTTATCCATGACAAACTATTTCCTCATCCAAAACTACTTTTTAGTTTCAATGGTCCCAAGAAAACGTGATTCTAAAGTAGATTTACCTTAAGATATTAGGTATAGTTAAACTGGAACTCTGTAGTCTCTAAGGAAAATTCACACCTTAATTGTTTAAATTAGGTATACAAGTATTCCCTCCCCATGGAAGGGTGAAGGGCAGGCAGTAGAGAGGGCAAAAAGGGAGAAAAATAAAGGGAGGAGGGTAGAAGAGGAAGAGGGAAAGAATGGGACAGAGGAGGATGGAAAAGAAAAGGAAGAGGTGTATGTGGGGAATAGAAAGCCGTCAGGAGCTGTGACTAAAGCGATGCTTCTTCTGCTAACTCTCTGTGCGAAAGAGCCAGGGAAGACTGTCCTGTTACTGTGGTGATGTCCTATACACAGGAGGTTCTATACTGGTCACGGAATTATCAGCCCTTAAAGTTCAGGCACCAACTGCCTACTGGCAGAAAACTATGGGCACAAGCTGATAATTATAATTGGGCCATTGGTCTTCAACCTTGGTTCTGTGTGCTTTAAAGCAACATTCTCACAAGAAATATTTTGATGACAAAACTTATATAATAAAAGTATGGAGCTGTGACCATTTCCCAAATCCCCCTTCTTCAGTCTCTAGCTCTGTTCCTTCAAAGAGAACACCAAGGGCAAATCCCATCACGGTACTGTTTGATTCCCCATAGAATTCACAGCCTCAACAGGAAGTGCCCTCCCTACATGGCATTTCCAAGTCTTAACCACTATGTATGTCTCTTCAGGACCCTGACTCATTCATCCCCCTGATCCCATGCCCTCTTTAAGCAGGGGAGAGTCCTATATCCAGGAAAAAACACAGGAATCATGACCCACCAACTTCAGTATTCCTCCAGTTCAGCTCCACATCCACCTGCTCTCCATGCCCCTCCCTGACATAGGGGCCAGTGTTTTGCCCCAAACATCCCTTCTATCCAGTGAATTAACTCCTTCCTGCCTTTATTCAAACTTCCTGACAGAGCAAACTACACTGGACAACTCCAGGGCTCACTTCCAGTGTGCCAACGCCTGGCAACACTTCCCCTTCCCAAGAAACCAGTACTAAAACATGTAGGCTGAAAGAAGACCTTTACTCTGTCACCATCTGATGGGTGAGCACACCCATGTGGGACTGTGCCCAAGGTATCTGCTCTGTTATTATCCCTCTGGGAAACAAAGTACAGTAATTCAGTCCCCAACATTAATGCGTAAGAAAAATAACAAACAACAATAAAAAAATAACACTAAGCTGGGCTCAGTGGCGCACGCCTGTAATCCCAGCACTTTGGGAGGCTGAGACAGAAGGATCACAAGTTCAAAGCCAGCCTCAGCAATGGCGAGGCACTTAGCAACTCAGTGAGACCCTGTCTTTAAATAAAATACAAAAAAGGGCTGGTGATATGGCCCAGTGGTCGAGTGCCCCTGAGTTCAATCCCCGGTACCACAAAATAAATAAATAAATAAATAAATAAATAAATAAATAAATAAATAAATAAATAAATAAAATAACACTACTTCCAAATAAATGCCAGTGTGGACTTGTCAGGGTGCCCAAGACCTCAGAAATGTCTCTTTGCCCTGGGTCAAGCTGCTTCCAACTGTGGCTTTCTTATTTTGCCAGCCAAAGACTTTGTATCCCGTAGGAATCCCTGCATGGATCGGGGACATGCTCTCATTCCCAGGTTGAAGATATACAACACCCCCTTTCTGCAGAGCAATTTGCTTTTGGTTATACCTAGTCAATTAAATGGACAGTAACTGATTCACGCCTTTTCTAGTACTGCTCACTACTTAGCTCACTAAATTTGGCTTCTGTCCCTTCTCCCACAAGGAACTGACCTAGCCAATGGCACCCATGGTGCCCCTTATCCCACTCCATCCAAGCAAAACTCTTCTCAAGCATGCTTCAGTCTCTGGAGGCCCTGGAGCCCATTGGGTTCCAGATGTCTTCCTCTTTGCTTCTCCTCTGGCTTGCCTGAACACTCTGAACTTCTCTCTCCCGGGAACATGCTCTGTCCCCACTGATGACGCCTTCTGCAGCTCTCCTAAGTCTGTTTCTACTGTCGCCCCATGGACTTTTCTTGGACCTCTAACTGAGCTTCAGATGCCCATGTTCAATGACACACTGGGCATTTGACATTTTGAGCATCTCTCTAAGAGTTCTGGGGAGGGACTACTTGAATAAAGTTACAAAAACAAAAATCAACCAGTGCCACCACTAAGAGACTTTTGACACCACATTTCCTCTTTACCTCTTCCTACCTCTTCCTCCTCCTATATCAACAGTTCCAAGAACCACAGGAGCCCCAGGCCCAGCCCCAGGCCTCCCTCCAGCTGACTTCCTCTTCCCATCAACTCTCCAACCTTCTGCCTGTAGCCATAGCCACTCTCCCAGGCCACTGCCACTGCCACTGCCCTGGCTGTAAGTGCTCTTTTTTACCAGGCTTCTTGACTTCAGATCCAACCTGTGTGACTAATCTTCCAGTGGCCCCCAAGAGTTCTACTTCCATACCCCTGATCTGGCTGTCACTCCCTGCTTAAAAATCTCTATCCCGCCCCCCAGCTGCCTGTAGCAGGGACTTTCAAATTTAATAGGAGGCAGCAGGGGAAGTGGAACTCCTTCCTTCATAGAAAATCTTCTGCTATCCAACATAGAAAACATGGTTGAAGCAAGGGGGACACTGAGGCCCCCTCACACCTTCCCCTGAGCCCCAGGATGCACACACATACGTATGGATATATGCATGTACTAGGCAGAATTTCTCAGGCACCTCCCATGAGATACTAAGTTTCCCAGAAGAAAGGCTGGAAAACACTTGGTCCAGAGCCAAGTCCAACTCCAAACCACAACATTCAGGGATCCACGTTATCTTTCCTTTCTTCCCCCACCACTCATACAGGAACTTAATGTCTAGTCATGCATGACTTTTCTCCACTTGCCAACAAACAATTCTGTGCCCACATACTATTCCTCTTTTTATCTCCTCAAGCTTGAGATGAACAAATCACAAACTTCATGAATTTCCTAAATTTTCCTTAACAAATATTCCACCCAGGGAAAATTACAACAGCAAGAACCTTTGCATTTACTGTGTTCTCAAAGCATTCTGCAAATGCTATCAAGCACTAAGCACCTTCTCCTTGGCCACTAGTTCCTAAGTCTATAAGTACCCTAAGTACAGAGACTAAGTGTTAGTCATCATTGCATCCCCTATGCCTTGATCCAGGCATTCAAAGGAATGAAGTAAAGGGCAAAGTTGGCCATCAACCACTGAGCCTGAACAGTAACACAGAATGAAATCACTGACTTTTATTGTTAAAAATTTCCCCTTGCTGGCTTAGTCTAGATACAGTTGTATAAGAATTCAAAACGTCCTAATTCCAAATTGGCATGATTAATGTAAGATTAATTGATGCAACCTAATTTAAAAGCATTAATATTTAAACTCTGGTCCAGGCTTTTTAAGCTGATCTTAAAACGGTCTAGGAAGGGAAATGATAAATAGGAAATAAAGCCCCTCTGGCACACTTTGTAATTTCAGAAGATCCAGAAGAGGCTAAAAACAAATTGGTCCTAAGAGTGGATCAAGTGCTCCACGTCTAGGAACCCAACCCCTTGGTAAAAGTCTAAAAATCCACTAAAAGTCCAGAGAAGCCCTGCCACCGTATTCCCTCTAGAGCTGGACCTGCAAAAGTAGACAGTGAAAGAATCACCTGAGAAGTGCACCTGAAAACCAGCTTCCCTGGGCACTCTCCATGGTCCCCTCATGCAGGATTCTGAAATGAGGCCCAGAAAGTGTCCAATCCAGTGAGTCTGAAGCATTGCTCTCGAATGTCAGAGGAACCACACAGGACCAAGACAACTGACTGCAGCAAATAGGACAAACGGTCAAGAGAAGGTCCTGACAACAGGACCTCCTCTTGTAACCCACAAACTTCCACTCCCTCTCCAGGACCACCAAAGTCCTCAGCAGAGGTGAGTGTCAACACAAGGAAAGGCTCACAGGCCACTCCAGACACCTTAATGAACTGGTGGCCCACCTGAGAACCTGGCTCCCAGCCCAGCTGAGGCATTGCAACAGCTATTGGCCCCACCTGGAGTTAGCAGGCTCCGGAGCCTGGAGTGGAGTTTGAGGTCAAGGTAGACCCCAAGAGAAGGCAGAGATCAGTGCAGCTCACCAGACCACCATCATGTTGCCACAGTCCTCAACACACCACTCAACTTCTTGAAGGGCCCTTGAGAAAGCATCTATGGTGGGACACAGTGCTCCTTGGACTGGCCTCATCAACACACCTTGGCCTCTTCCTGGGGTCTCTCCACAAAGTAATCTGTACTCCATGTCCTCCCCTATGAAGTGGAAATGCCACTACCCAATCACCTCACAGACTGTTGAAGGATTGTGACAATACGTGATAATGCAGTTTGGAAACTGTAAGATACCATTAAAGAAACATTAATATAAAAATAATAATATAAGCCAATATGTCTATAGTTCATAATTCTATACCTCCAATGAAAGGCTCATAAACACAATGTTTTCTGTGAATGAAGCTGGACTGGCAACTGAGGAAGGGCAATACTAGCAAAGAGGTGTCAAAGGTTGCTAACAGGAGGAGCAGAGTCATGATGTACAAAAATGTTCTGTGGTATCTCTCAATTTTTAAAATAAATTTCTTATTTACAAATGTATGTGGGTAAAGAAAACAGGTCAACCGGCAGGATTCCGTCTGGGCAGCATCTGTCTGTGACTCGCTGAGAGTCAGGTCTTAGGAGACCTATGTCCTTGTGTCTTCCAGCTACAGGCCAGACCATCTCCCACTTCACACAGAAACCAAAGATGCCCCCACACCCTCCAGTGTCTGGCAATCCCTCCCACCAGGTAAAAAATAGAGACAAGAGGCTCAGAGAAACTGACCAGTGGGCTGGACGTTGACCACAGCACCCTCAGAGTGCTTCCCACATGGCATACCTCGATTCACCAGGATCCTGGATCCACTCAGTGGCCTTGCAGTAGAACTTGCCCTGGTCAGAGGCTGCAGGTGGAAGATGGCAAGGCAGGTGGTCCTCCCCAGCTTGTCAAGCTCCACATCCCCCAGGCTCTGCCTCTGCCTGTGTTCACTGCTGGAGTGCAGAATGAAGTCCCGGCTCAGGAAATTCTCCACCAGTCCCTTGCCATCATTAGGCCAGAGCCAGGTCACAGACAGATGGTTATGCTGGACTGTCTCTGTGGCCACCTCACAACTAAGATACAGCAGATCCTGCTCCACTCTGTGCATGGTCTGCAGCATGGTGTTGGTCCTCAAAGAGTCTGGAAACTCTTCAACACAAAATGTCCCAAGAGTAACCAACACATAGTTCTCACAAAGGTGTAGACAACACAGGGAAGTAAACTCCAATGCCAAAAGATTTCAAATAAATTCTGTAAGTGCAAAACACCTAGATCTGGAGATGCAAATGCCACAGACAGCAGTGATAACCACTTTCAATGCAGAGAACAGAACCACACATGAAGGGCATGTGGTGTGTCCATGTTTGAGTTCTGAGGTGATAGGGAGAGAATGCACCAGGTCTTGGCCAGTGAGTTCATTCTAGACCCAACATATGTTGTAAGACACCACACTTCAGTCTTGCTGAGTGGCATGAAAAGCATGGACAAATGTTGGTGGGGGTATGTTTTTCATGGGGGTGGATCAGAGGCTCACCACTTGGGACCACAGTTCCTTTCTTCCACTCTTAAGTATTCAGACCTTCTGAGAACACGAAAACCAATCCTAGCACACTCCTTACCAGGCAGTTTCAAATTCTCCAATCACTCCTCCTCCTAGGACCCAGTGCTGAGATTCCTTGGTGTGGAGACACAGGACAAATATCCTCAAACGCTTAGCCTACAGACTACTTAAAAAAGCATCCCTTCAACCCACTTCCTACTCACTTCCAACTTCCCTTCAAAAAAAAATCACTATCACCAAATAGACTTTCCCAACAGAGCAGTAATTACACTGCCACTTCCCATTAGTAATGAATGCAGACCAACACAAAAGTGAAAATGCTGGAGCAGCCATGACCATCCTACTCCAGGAAGCTAGCTCAAAATACACATGCAGTTCTACACCATGGATGTGCAGATGAGGGACCTCACCCCAAGTCCCAGGACAGACACTTAAATGTCAGCAAATGTTCCTCCTTGAACACAAACAATACTCCACCATCCCCTGAAGTCTAGAGTGAATGGTAAAGAAATACAGCAATTACAGGAGTCAAAAGCAGGTTTTACATTCACATCCATTGCACTGATAAGCACAGCCACTCACCCAGCTAAGCCAGACAGCTCAATACTGGGAGAAAGCACTTCATACTGGCAGCACCAGCAGTGACAGGACACAACACAAGGTGATTCCTCTTCTCCAAGCACCTAATCTCTCATAGTGACAATCCACTTATAGCTCCAGAAAACAGTTTTAGAAATAGAACTTAACTCAGACAATGACAATGGGTGAAGGAGGGCAATCAAAAGAGGGGAGCTGGGGTCGGGGGTAGGGGAGAGTGGCAAGTGTGAAAACTCCCTTATGCTAAAGAAGGGTCCAGAGAAATTTTGAAGGTGCTATAGACTTCTGGACCTGTAGATTGTGGTGAATTAATCCTCAATTTAAAAAAAAAGGGTGAATGAGAGTCTGAGAAAATCCTTGATCCACTGAATATACAGTCCATCCAAGGCTCTGTAGGGAAAGTGTCTGCGAACTCCCTCATTTGGATTCTCCAATGGGAACCTTGGACAGCCAAATCAGCAGGGCTGGCATTGGCAGTTTGGAGTTCATCATCAAAAAGTTCCTCTCCATCCATGGTGGTTACAGGGCTGTCAACTGCCCCACAGCTGCCCAGGACACATAAAGCAAGTGGGAGTTCAGGAGCCCGGAAGTGGTCGTAAATGCCAGGTTTCTAAAACAAACACAACAGAGATTTATTAAAAGCAAAACAACCCCTGCAAAACCTACAGGGGCCTACGGCTGGCTGGTACAGACACCTGGGTCCTTGCCTCCTCCAGGACAACCAGTCTTGCATTCTGTCCCTGCGCAAGTCGCTGCCTTTCCCTCCGCCTCAGTGCCCCTAACCAAGGAGGGCAGCTGTGGAAAGCCCGAGTGCATGATCCCCACACACTATTTCCCTACTGAAAGTAACCAGGGATCCTTGGGTAAGTGGGTGGCTCCAGGAATAACATAGGAAATGCATAATAAATGATCCTGGAACATATAATCACATTAGAAAGCAAAGTGCAAACAAAGAGAACTAACCTTGAATTGGTGTCCAAAATAGGAACAATTTAAACATGGAAACAACAACCATAGTAATTAATTGAAACACAAAACTTAAAGTCCAAATTTCAACTTTGGAGAAATATCTGATCCTAAGCTAATCCAAGGTTTTACAGCAGAGAAAGTACAATAACAGAAAAAGTAACACTTCTTTGTAGTTATCAATAAAAAAATGAAAAAAAGACTAAGAAATTAGCACAGTCCCAAGAAGACTAAGGAGACATGACATTTAAATGGAACAGAATACTTTGAATTGGACCTTGGAACAGAAAACAGATATTAATGAGAAACTAGTTAAATCCAAAACCCAAATGAAGCTTGGAATTAAAAACAACAAAAAAAAAAAAAATCCATGAGTCCATCATGACACCCAAAATAAAAACTCATTAGTCACCTCTGGAAGTGGCTAGGGTTCCACCTCATTATTCTGAAAACGGTAAATGAATGGAAAGATCTAGTGCTTAGCTCATATTTCTTGAATGAACAGCAAACAAATAATTGATAAATGAATGTTTGTTATTATATAATTCAAATGATAGGAAGAAATAAATAAATTCAAATATCACAATTTGTAGTGACTATTGAAATCTGGATCTAGTCAATGATCACTTATTTGCAGCCACAGAAAAAGGTTGATGTAGAACTTTTTTTTTAATATTTATTTGCTTTAGTTGTACACAATGTGTGTGTTTTTTTTTTTTTTACGTGGTGCTGAGGATTGAACCCAGGCCACGCTCATGCTAGGCGAGCACACTGCCACTGAACCACAACCCCAGCCCCTAGAACTTTTTGATATATGAATCCTGCTGACATCTGAACCCATGATCCATCTTTTTTTTGTACATGATCATTCTTATTATCACAAAATGAGAAATCAGTCATCCTGTGTCTCCAGAACCAATGCATTCCCATGTATATATTCCTACCTATGAAGTAATCCAGCAAAAAAGCTCTACGAGGTAGTGTTATCACAACCAATTAGGGATAATGAAACAAAGTTTCAAATAAGTTATTACCAAAGATGCCACACAAACAGTATAAGATCAAATGACAAACTTATTACTAACCATGTAATCTTAGCAACAAAAGATTATCTACAGCTCTTAAAAAAATGACAGCCACTAATAACAGACAAAGCATGCACATTTGAACTAAATCAGCAGGGAAAAATGAAAACTTCAGTTTCTGTGGTACAGGAAAAAAATTAGTGTGTGTTAGTCCCAGTAAAGAATAAGGGCATTCGGGGCTGGGGCTATAGCTCAGTGGTAAAGAGCTTACCTCACACATGCAAGGCAGTGGGTTTGACCCTCCATTCCACATAAAAATATATAAAAAAAAAGTTAACAAAATCTTAAAAAAAAAAAAGAATAAGCACATTCAAAACTGATCCTCAAAACAGCTTCTATTTGTAGGAATTAGCTGCACAAAGATTTTCATTAATATAAAGTAAAACATCACAAGCTCATTACATGATTTTCTAAAGATGAGAAAAGCACTGTCTTAACTAATTGTTCACTTAGATTTTCCTTTAAAAACTTAACCTCATACAACCAGAAAAATACTTATGGGACCTACATTTATTTAAAAAAAAAAAAAAAAGAAAGAAAGAAAGAAAAAAGAAAAGGTCTGAAGATTCTGGTTTTGTAGTACATACAGGGAATAATTGGAATCTGGAACGCTAATAAATTTCCACAAGGTCCTCGGTAATAAATGCTAGACATTACAGCCAGTGTTAGAATTCAGACATTGATCAAAATACCTCTGTATGGAACCAAATCCGCTGCTTTTTGATATAACTAATAAAGGTGTGTCTCTAAAGATTATCAACCTCTCCTTAAGAAATGGTCTGGTTAACTAAATATTTACATTTTTTACTACAGTAAATAAATCCAATATTTTTCTAAAGCATAACATTTTTTAGTTTGATTTTTATATTAATACAATTTTGTGACCTTAAAACCTTTACATAATAGTGTTTTTTAAATTTTTTTTTTACTTAAAATTTCATGAAACTAAATTATTTAAGTGCAAAACAAAGAAATTCAATCTGCTCTTAATATTCCAACCAATGACTTCCTTTTAATAGTAGGATTCCTTCCTTTGGCACATAACAGTAAATGCCAGATTGACAGGTTGGCCAAGAAATATTAAACATCAAATTTCATAGCTAGAGGCTGGGGTTGTGGCTCAGCGGTAGAGCGCTCACCTAGCACGTTCTCGGCCCAGGTTCAATCCTCAGCACCACGTAAAAATAAACGCATTGTGTACAACTAAAGCAAATAAATAAATATTTTTAAAAAATTTTCATAGCTAACTGTTGAATTCCCTAAGCCCTCTAAAACTCCTTAAGATACAATCAACTTATTTTTGTGCCCCTGCTAAATACAAAAAAAAATGTATTTACCCATTTGAGAAGTGTTTTATGCAAGTCTCAGTAATAACTAATGGGCAAGAATTACTACTCCTATTAAAGCCATTTTGAAACAAATTTTCCATTATTTTTATGCTTATTACATTAGTAACAATTTTGCTATTCTCCCACAAACTTACTTTCTCCTTTCTATTCAAATTCCTTAATCCCTATCTAGAGTAAATCTTGAAAATGAAACTTAATAATATCTTTTCCAGGTGAATTCAAAAGTGTTCTGTTATTGTTTCATAATGAGATTTTTCCTTCTGTAAAAGACACTTATTAGGTTTTTCAGTTTGGTTAATATTGTTAATCTTTCCCCATAACCTAAGGAATTCCTTCAAAAAATTACTATTTTCTTTTAGAAGGTAACACCTTAAATCTGTACTGCCCTGACACACATTGAGGTTATTAACTGAAGTTTCTTAAGAAATGTATGACTACTATAATAAATGTATATCTTTAAAATTCTGGGGGGGGGGGGATAGGGATGTTTTATTACAAAAAAATTCTTCAAATAGCCGCAGCTTTCTATAATGCAATCTGAAGGGCCTGGGGTAAGATAACATAAAAGCCTACTGTCATTAAAAGTAGGCCTGGTTATTCCATGAAATCAGATCTTACTTTTCAAAACAATATCTGCTGATTTAAAAAAAATCCAGTTAAATTGCACTTTATTTCTAAGTTGTAATTGGAAAGCTGCTATAGAATTTGTCTTTAAATTTACAGAAACCATGTCAGATTACTCCTATGAGACAATCCACGAAGATTTAGAGTACTTCATCAATAGTATTTTACAAATCAAAATTTTAAAACAATATTTAAACCTAGTATTACTAATTCTTCATACTCACATATGCAAAGCTCAGGCATAAAAGTATTCTAGGTAGAGAGTGTCCTTCTCAAAAATGATTAGGGGACCAAAAGTGTGTTAACAATCTTGGATTTTCTTTGCATTTTGTCAAATTTTACATATACATATTGAGGTACTTTTTGGATGGAACCCAAACCTAAACAGAGAATCCAAGTATGTTTACATTTAATTTATACACACAACTGGAAGGTAATGTTACACAATATATTTAGTGCACCTGTAGTCTGATTGCAACCCAATATGTGAAGTTAAGTGTGAGTTTTTTACGTATGTGACACTATGTCTGTGTTCAAGAAGTTTCAGTACTTGAGTATTTCCAATTTTCAGATCAGAGATTATTATAGTTTGGATATGAGGTATTCCACAAAAGCTCCACTATAAATATAGGAATCTTCAGAAGTGAATGATTGGATGTGAGAAGCATAACCTAATCATTCCAGCCTTGTGTGAAGACTAGGTGGTACCAGCAGGCAGGTGGGATATGCCTAGAGGAGGTAGGTCACTGAGGTTGTGCCCAGGAAGGGTGTGTCTTTCTTTCTTTCTTTTTTTTTTTTTTTTTTTTTTTGGTACTGGGGTTGAACTCAGGGGCACTTGACGACTGGGCCACATCCCCAGCCCTTTTTTTTGTATTTTATTAGAGGCAGGGTCTCTCTGAGTTGATAAGTGCCTCACCATTGCTGAGGCTGGCTTTGATCTTGTGATCCTCCTGCCTCAGCCTCCCAAGTGCTGGGATTACAGGCATGCGCCACCACGCCCGGCAGGTGTATCTTTCTTGTAAGCACCCTTTTCACTATTGCTTTCTCTGCTTCCTGACCCAGCCAAGAGCAGAGCAGCTTTCCTCCACTGAGTAATGATATGCTACTTCACCTGGTGTGCAGAGCAACAGAGTCAGCCATCTACACATTGAAACCTCTGAAACAATGTGCCCCAAATACACTTGTCATCCTAGAAGTTGTTCTTGTTGGGTACTTTAGTCATAGCAAAACAAAAGGTGAGTAAAACAGAGATGATGTTCAACCTTTGTGAGCAATCAGTAATGTTTGCAATATAGAGATGGGAAAGGTGAGAGACAAAGAGCAACAAATAAGCTATATTGAGAACAAACACACCTATTATTCCTGTCCCCCTCAGCTAACAAAAGCTTGAAACCTCTGGAATCATTCATTCACTCAGCCCTGATATTTTTAATTAGCTCCTATGTTCTCAGGTGCTTATGCTAATCGTATCTGACTCTTCCCTCTCAAGCTCCCTTTGTGAAAAAGTCCCATTAGTTTGGCAGTATCCCACTTTTCCCTTTTCCAAATGTTCAAAGCAAGTCGTCATTAACTTACTGAAAATAGTAACCACAGAACAGAAAAGAAAATGATATTCAATTAAATATTATGGTGTTATTAAAATCATTATCAAAGTGTTACACAGAAAGAAACTCACTGAAATAAAAACCAACAACACAAACCTGTTCAGAGTATGATTACAACAATCTTAAAAAAGCATTTGTTATGGAAAAAGATGAAGAAAGGAAAGTAGTATACTAAGAATTTCTGGTAGATGGACACTTTACTTTCCTGCATTTTGTAAATTTCTTAAATGACTTAATACTCAAAAAGTAAACAAAAATGAGCTTTATTTTTAAATTTGTTTTAGTTGGATAACAAGTTATTTCTGAGTTTGAGAACTGCATATTATAAATATAACTTGTAAATCCTCTATGCCACTGTCTCAATCCTTAAACCTAGTTCTTTAAAAAATATCATCCATGCTCTTAGACAGTATTTCTGCATGCCCATTAAATCTTTCCTATTTAATGTTGCAATGACACCATGATGTCAGCTTGCACACAATAAGCTGTTCTTACCAACTATTCCACATCATTCCCCAATTTTCAAAACTTTGGTGACTGACTTTCTCCCCAAAGCATAATATTTATTCTTCTTTCAAAAAACATCCTAGAGGGCTGGGGTTTGTGGCTCGGGGTGGAGTGCTTACCTCACACCAGTGAGGCACTGGGTTCGATTCTCAGCACACATAAAAACAAATAAAGATGTTGTGTTCATCACTAAAAATAATATTTTTTAAAAGAGCATCCTAAGCCGGGTGCCATGGTGCACTCCTGTAACCCCTTCACTTGGGAGGCTGAGGCAGGAGGATCGCGAGTTCAAAGCCAGCTTCAGCAATGGCAAGGCACTTAGCAACTCAGTGAGACCCTGTCTGTAATAATATACAAAAAAGGGCTGGGGATGTGGCCCAGTGCCCCTGAGTTCAATCCCTGGTACAAAAAAAAAAAAAATAATAATAATCCTAGATCTGTTTTCTCTCCACTAGCACTAGTACTTACAATTCTCTTTTCTCTAGGGAGCTCTCTTAATTTATCTTAAATATTGTGACAAAATCAATCTTTAAAAACTGCTTTCATAAAAATCATTTGTCTTTTTGAAGGACACATGACTTCTGCTTGACTCAAATCTAAGTAAACTGTGGGCACACAGTTTTCATCTTATATTTTATTTCTTGAAATACAGCAAAACTACATAGTCCCTTACATTTAAATCTTCCCTACTCTTTTTACTTGGCTATTCACAACTTTCTATCTAACATGTCTTTCTTCTGACTCTATTTATACAAAATCCAAGCCCAAAGCTCAGGTCAAACTTTACCTTCTCTATGAATCAATCTTCAAAGTACTTCAGTCTACACTGACCTCTCTTTGGAGTTCCTATCAGAAAGGACCACAAAATAGAACAATGAACATTTCTGGGCTGGGGTTGTGTCTCAGAGGTAGAGTACCTGCCTAGCATGCATGAGGCACTGGTTTCAATCCTCAGTACCACATAAAAATAAAATAATGGTATTATGTCCACCTATAACTAAAAACAAATAAATAAATATGAAGAAAAAAAAAACAATGAACAGTTCCTTGACTGTTGTGTATATATTGATTTTCTTTCCCCAAATAAGATACTCCAAGAGGGTCAAGGAAAATGTAAGGTATGTACATGATTAATACTAAATGAATACAATTTTTCCTATACTAAAAATACTTATGCTCCAGGGCTAGGGTTTGCTGCTTAGTGGTGGAGCACTTACCTACCACATGTGAGGCATTGGGTTTGATTCTCAGCACTGCATAGGAATAAATAAAGGTTCATTAACAACTAAAACAAAAGAGCAAAAAAAAAATTCATGCTCCAAACTATTAAGTCAGCTTATTATTTGAAGATATATAGGTTAGAAAAATATATCTGTCATACAAATTTTTATCTTTATCCTGCCAAATTTAAAGCCCACAACTAAGAATGAAAAAATAATCAAATGAGAAAGTTTAGTTTTATTTACATCAGTTTTTCTTGTGTAATCTTCTATTTTAGGGATAAAATACAACTGTAAATTTTCTCCAATCTCTTCTAATCCTGATCTAGGTCAGATGTTAAGAAAAAAAAATGTTTTTTCCTTAACTATATGATTAATATTTTTGCCCACTAAAAAAAAAGGAAATGTTTGACACATAAACTAATCACTTGATAATAAGTGTTTTTGTTCAACTTGGGAAGTTACTGAGTTATGAAACCATTAGTTCAAAGAAACAGTGCTAATTCCATTAAGTAATAATGTAGTTCCTCATGGTATCATAATCAATTCTTCCTATCCTCTTTTCCTTTCCTGGTTTTAAGTCCTGTCTGTCTAAAGACCTAACCTTCCCATTCTACCAAACCTAAATCTAATTTGACCCAACCAGAGACATTAACTATTACATGTTTTAGGAGTATTAATAGTCTAGATGGTCTTGAGATAAGTACCAAGTTTATATAACATCAGTTAATAAAATAAATGTAAACAATAACTCTGTCATTCAGTATAGGTTGGTAACTATATGCAAGCAGGTAAAATTCAGACTGACAAAATGGAAAATGGAACAAAAAATCTCTAAGAGTATTTGTTGGTTTATCAGAAAATCCAGAAGATCATCTTTTATATTGAAACATCAATAAATATAAACTATTACACTATCTATAACATTATGTTACCTGAAGCATGCCTCTCCTGACCCTGTGGCATTCCTTGGAAGAAAGCTGATTATATTCATTGTCGCTGCCTGAAGCGGAAGTCGCTTGGAGCAGCGAACGCCACAGGAAAATTCGGAGGCAGGATGAAAATGAAAAAAGGTCTTTTATTCTTCTCCTCTCTCCAGCTCCAGCAATCACTCCAAATGCTCTAACTCCAACCACCACCTTCTTCTTCCCCCCACACACACTAACGAACCTCACCCAGTTATATACATATAGCTTTAACAAGGACACGTGCTTACAGCTCGAGCTTACAGGTGCGTCACGCAGTGTTCACGGGCATACAAAGATTCTTTGAATAATGTATCAACATCAGGTGGAAACTAGAACATCTTTTATGGCTCTCAGCTAACCGCAATCTTTAGCTATCTCCTTGATTATAGGCTCCTTCATTTCCCCCTTTTAGTTTTAAAAGAGGGGATGTTCTAGGACGTCCATGTGCAACCGACATTCTTACCCGTCATGGGAGTCTAGGCTGTCCTGACTCCTGGCTTAGGTTGACATGCCGGCCACATTAGACTGTCCCGTGCGACTGTGCCGTGTCTTAGGTTGTCCCCCTCTGGGGATCTTACCCGTCATAGGCTAACCAGCCATCCAATAGAGCCCTTCAGGATCGACTGTGTGTTGACTAACAGCCGTCCAATTTTTAGGAGATGCTGCGGCTTTAAGGCGGCAAGCCTACTGCTGACGAGCCAAGTTTCCATAGCGTATCAAGTTCTTTAAGCCAATCAGCTGCCTTTAGTTTCATCAAGTAACGCACTGAGTTCTCTTAGACAAATACCCGCAAGGCATTGTCCCGCAATGTCCCAAAATAATGGAAAATCAAAATGTCCATAAGTTATAACACATAGATTCAGGAGGCCCCATGCATGCAGAGCAGAGGCCACACTGCTGGTGAGGTTGTTGATGCTTGAG
>JAKELJ010000095.1:32014-78034 GCA_025594165.1 Tamias sibiricus | reverse complement strand
GTCAGAAGAATCAGAGCGGCCCAGAACGTAGGAAGGAGCGGCGTTACAGAAGAGAGACCAGATAGAAGACAGAAGAAGAAACAAGATAGTAAGTGACTGGTCAGAGTTAGAGGACCGAGGCTCCTGAGGGAAGACAGAAGACAGAGAAAAAAGAATGAAGAAAGAAGAGAGAAGAAAGAAGAAGCTCTAATCTTTCTCTAAGCTCTAAGCTCTAAGAAGACAAGAAGAAAAGCTCGCTTTAATCTTTCTCTCTAAAAATCTTTTCTTTCCCTCTCTAAGCTCTAAGAAAGTAGAAGTAAAAGTAGTAAAAGCTTCACTCTGCCTCCGAGAGTAGTTTTTCCTCCCGGTTTTCGGTACCAGGCAGCTTTACAAATGGTGGTCCGTCAGTCGGGGCTCGGTAGGCAGAGAAGAAAAGCAAAAGAAATAAGGAGAGCAAAGAAAAAGCATAGCCTGAGACTCAGTTGAGACCAGCAAAAAGAGTAGTAAACAAGAGAGCATAGCCTCTGACTCAGTTGAGGCCAGTTAAGAATTAAGCTGAAGCAGAGTAGCCAGCGAAAAGCCGAAGCGAGCCAGCCAAAAGCCGAAGCAGAGTAGAAGCCGGCCAAAAGCCATAAAAAATAATAATAAAAAATTTTGTATAGAGAAAAAGCCTTGAGCTTTAGTATAAAAAGAAAAAAAGCCATGAGCTTAAAAGAAAATAGAGAATCTTAACTAAGTGCGTTAGCTGCTCCTCAGCAGTAGGCTTCCTTAAAGCCGCAGCACCTTCTCAAAAAGGGCTCAAATATCCACCCTTTTAAAAACAAAAGGTGAAAAGCTAGGTAGGGACAAGAAAATAAAATAGAGAAAATAAAATAGAGAAAATAGAATTAAAGCACCTTTTTAAACTAAAAGGGAAGGAATATGAAGGAGCCCTAATTAGGAAGGGCTGTTGTAGCTAGCTGGAAGCCATAAGTTCCACCTGATATGTGACGCACCTGTAGGCACCCCGCAAACCTGAAGGTATATAACCGGGTGAAAGCGGTCCGAGTTAGGAAACAGAGAATTCAGCCAGTCGGGCAGTCACTCGGTCGGTCAGAAGAATCAGAGCGGCCAGAACGTAGGCAGAGCGGTTACAGAAGAGAAACCAGATAGAAGACAGAAGAGAAACCAGATAGAAGAAGTAATGACTGGTCAGAGTTAGGCCGAGACTCCTGAGGAAGACAGAAGACAGAAGAAAGAAGAAGGAAGAAAGAAGAGAGAAGAAAGAAGCTCTAATCTTTCTCTAAGCTACAAGAAGAAAAGCTCGCTTTAATCTTTCTCTCTAAAAATCTTTCTTTCCCTCCCTAAGCTCTAAGAAAGTAGAAGTAAAAGTAGTAAAAGCTTAACTCTGCCTCCGAGAGTGTTCCTCCCGGGTTACGGTACCAGGCAGCTTACAGCCCCTCTTCAAAACCACATCAGATTCTAACAGATGAATATTTTAAGGGTTTTTTAAGGACTAAATATCCCTACAGATTAAAAGCCAAGCACCCCACTCTGAATTTCCGTATCAAAGTAAACATGTACAACAGATTGCCTGCCCTCACAAGGAGCTCTTAGCACTTATTCAAGGGCACTGTGACCTGAAAGTTATTAACAGCCAGCATACAAGCACTCACTCCTCAGGCTTGCCCTGTAGAATACCTGCTGATAAAACAGTAGAGGGAGCTTGAGCTACAGTCACGGAGTAGACCCCACTGCTCCCTCTCTTTGGATTTGTGTATTCACAAACAGAGTTTGTAATCATTTTCAATCATCACATGATCCCACAGATCTCATTTTCAAGGAGCTTCATTAGTTTAGGCTGAGACAGCTATGACAGTGTGTTTGGCAGAATTAACTCTTGTCAAGTCAGTCATTCTGTGTTACACTACAGAAAGCACCCCTGAACAGTGGAAACAAATTCCAGTTGCTATAGAGCTTGGTCCCTTGCTGTATAAGTGCCTATACCCCACGTTACATGCAAGAAAACATTGCCAATTTTGTCATTCTTTTCAGTGACATTTCTGTTTGGGGGGACATATAATTTTACTCTGAAACCACAAATAACCACAAGTTGAAAAAAATGTAGTTAAGTTTTGGATCTCATATAATTGGATCCTATTTTGACTGAAATTTGAGTTTTCACAAAAATAACATGTTTTTACTTTTCTTCTAGAGTGTTCCATTGTGCTTGACTTTTCCATGTTATTGATCTAAACTATGATTTACTTCACTCAAAATTTGTTTTGTAGCTATCAACTTTAACTTTCTTACTCTTCACTTAATTTCTAACCTCAACAGTAGAGGATAGTTTTATTTTAGGAAGTTGATTTTTCTCAATTATCATTTGAATGTACACTGATACATTTGTAATCATGATGGAATTCTTCAGATATCCAGCAAACTCCACATGATTCACATTCATTATAGAAGACATTTATGTATGGATCCCTGTCATGGGCTTAATGAGTAATCAAAATGGAGAGCATTAAATCTGTGAATGTCAAAAGCCCAATATACATGTTTTCTGCCGTAGATGTTTTGTGAAATATGCAAAAGACCAGCTTAATGGGACCTCCACTGTTTCCTCATTTATAAAATTTTACTTAGAGAAAGTATCTGCCCACCCTGAAAAGAAGGAAGGAAGGAGGGAGGGATGAAGGAAGAAAATAGGACACAACAAATAACAAAATGCTGTTTTCAATAAGTTGCTTAATTCGAGAAAGACTAGCTCTGAGTTTTGTTTTAGGGTTGTTGTAGTCATAAGATCACATGAGGAATTAGCTTTTAGGTTTCTTAGGGATTTAAAAAAAATAAACAAATTGAACTGATCTAATTTGATCCCATCAATGGTCAGATTCTCTTTTCACTGTGGGAAAATGGAGTGATGCCGAGGGTCTGATCTTTCCTGCTACCACCCAGAGATAAATAAGGGTACCAGCGTACCCTTATTTAAACTGAGAAATAGCTGTTTTCTGTTACCTATAGCCAAAAGGGTAGAATGGTTTAGAAAGTAGGAAAGGAATGTTGAAAAGGAGTCAGTAAAAAGGAAATCCCATGTGATTCCTTCTTTTCCATTTCTGACTTCTGGGTTCTGTTGTTTGGCAATGGATGCAGCAACTGCACTGTCCATCTTGGGTAAAAAGGGTTCTTCCTTGATTCAATTGTGTATTCTCTCAAGCTTCCCCTAAAAAGTAGCATTACTCTTTCACAGGTATCATGAGGCTTCTGCTTAGGCTCAACTATGTCTAACACACTTCTGCTTTCACAGGTATTATCTGAAAAGCAACATGGAAACAGAAGTGCTTTGTTCAGATGAGGATGCTCAGAACTTGTTGCAAGAGAGTCAACTTTCCCTCCTTCAGCTCAGTCCTGTGGAAGTTGCCACACAGCTCTCCATGCGGAGTTTTGAACTCTTCCGCAACATCGAACCTACTGAATATATAGATGATTTATTTAAACTTAAGTCACAATCCAGCTGTCACAACCTGAAGAAATTTGAAGAAGTCATTAACCAGGAAACATTTTGGGTGGCATCTGAAATTCTGTGAGAGACAAACGAGCTGAAGAGGATGAAGATCATTAAGATCCTTAAGCATTTCATCAAGATAGCATTGCACCTGAGGGAATGCAAGAATTTTTTAGCACCTTCAGAATAATAAAGGCCACCGCACCCGACACATTTTTTTAAAAGTAGGAAAAACTAGAAGAAATCAACAGGCTGGGCGTGGTGGCACACGCTTGTAACCCCAGCACTTTGGGAGGCTGAGGCAGGAGGATCGCGAGTTCAAAGCCAGCCTCAGCAATAGCGAGGCACTTAGCAACTCAGTGAGACCCTGTCTCTAAATAAAATACAAAAAAGGGCTGGGGATGTGACCCAGTGTTCGAGTGCCCCCGAGTTCAATCCCCAGTACCACCAAAAAATAAAAATAAAAAATAAAAAAATCAACAAAACTTTCGAAGCTACATAGTAAGTTCTTCCTTATCAGTAATTTAAGTATAAATAAACTTTTTTGAAACACTAATCAGAACACATAACATGACTTAAAATCTAAACATAAAAATATGCTATCTATGTCAGATCTAAATCTACAGACGATTCTCTTTAGATTTAAGTTCACAAGTAGACTAAAAGAAAAAGGATGAAAGAAATATTACATTCAAAATTGCAAAGGTGATAATAATTATATAAAAGAAGAGATAAAGTAGAATGTAAAGATAAATGTAGTCAATCCCTTGGGATACAATAGTAGTAAATATATGTGTAATTCAAATCATATTTTCCAAATATAGAAAGGAAACACTGAAAGATTCAACATCATAGAAAGCAACAAAGTAAGAGTAGGAGACAGTAATCCCCAATAAATGCAAAGGAACAAAATAGCATTGGATTAGTACTCAGTGATTAAAAACTATAAAAGAAGTATTATAAACCAATTAGAATTAGAAGCAATCTTTTCAATAGTTTATTGAATATTATCCCAAGGAGACCAGGTTAAAATCACAAAACAAATGTTAATAGATATTAAAATACTGAAATTGCTTTCTGAAGGGTAAAAATCACACCAGTGAAAACTACAGTCAAGAGATTTATTCACCAGCCTTTATGGCTTGTCAGAGGTCAAAGAGGTGCTGGGAGAGAAGAGTCAGGGAGAGGGGAGTGTGCAAGCTCTGGTGGGAGAGAGGAGTCAGGGAGAGGGGAGTGTGCAAGCTCTGGATGGAAGGCCGGCTGTGGTCTCTGGAGCTGTGGGCTAAGCCAGCTGCCCTTGGGCTGGAAATAGTGGGTCTAAGCCTGGTGCAGTGGCTGCCTCCTCTCAGCAGGGATGAGCTATGGTGTCTGTGTGTCTCCAAAAACTCTGACCAGACAGGAGCTTATATAGGGATTTCTGGTGGGGGGTGTGCCAGAGCGACCTTTATTGCTATTGGCTCTTTGCCTGTGGGGTGAGGGTGACCTTTAAACCTATTGGCTCCTGACCATGGGCTGAGGGTGGCCTTCAAGCCTATTGGCTCCTGCCTGGGGAAAACAAAACATCTTGCTCTGAGAACAGAGCGACCTTTTGGCCCTCTGCCTGTGGAATAGGATGACATTTTGGTGACCTTTAAGCCTATTGGCTCCTGCCCATCTATCACTTTCTAACGCAACATAATTAGTTTGAAATGAATAGTGGAAGTGATATTAAAAAATTCATGAATATGATTTCAAAGTCAGATTCAACAATTTAGCAAGGCCCTAAGGAACTTAGCAAGACCCTGTCTCAAAATAAAATATGAAAAGGGCTGTCGGCCCATGTGGTAGTACAGGCCTGTAATCTCAGCAACTTGGGAGCCTGAAGAGGATCTTGAGTTCAAAGCCAGCCTCGGCAACAGGGAGGTGCTAAGGAACTCAATGAGACCATGTCTCTAAATAAAATACAAAAAAGGGCTGTGGATGTGGCTCAGTGGTTAAGCATGTGTGGTACAAAAAAATTTGCAATATAGCACCCAAGGAGATCTAAGAAGTACATGTAATATCTATCAAACACTCAATATTATTTTTGAGAAACAAACTAAGTTATTTTAAAATTTTTATGTCTAGCTGGGTGTGGTGGCACACGCTTGTAATCCCAGCACTTGGGAGGCTAAGGCAGGAGGATCATGAGTTCAAAGCCAGCCTCAGTCATGGAGAGGCACTTAGCAACTCAGTGAGACCCTGTCTCTATATACAATACAAAACAGGGGGAGGTGGTCTGGGGATGTGGCCCAGTGGTTGAGTGCCCCTGAGTTCAATCCCTGGTACCAATGAAAATAAAAATAAAAAAGTAAAAAACAAAAATTTTATCTAGTATCCAGGGTACATAAATAATAAACATTAAAAATAAAAATTAAAAAAAAATGTGCGCTGGGGATACAGCTCAGTTGATTGAGTTTTTGCCTCACATGCACAAGGCCCTGTGTTCAATCCCCAGCACCACAATAAATAAATAAATACATTAATAAATAAATAAACAAAAATACTTCCTGGTATAAAAATAATAAAATCTACAATATCCAATAGTTTTATGCTAACAGAAAGTTAGATGAGAAAGCCATATGTGACAAAATGGAGAGTTCATCAATTAGCCCTCAATTTGATGGTCAAATCAAAATATATTAACATATCTATGTTCATTAAAACAACATTGAATAGAGATAAGTGTGGTTAGCCAATAACATGTCCTTTCACATAAGTGCATAAAGGCAGTTTGGAATCAACTACAAAAGATTTTCAAACTTAAGATAAGAATTTGGGGCTGGTGCTATGGCTCAGCGGTAGTGCACTTGCCTGATATGTGTGAAGCACTGGTTTCAATTTTCAGCACCGCATATAAATAAATTTAAAAAAAGGTTTGTCAACAATTAAAAAAAAAAAACAAAGATAAGAAATTACATAATATCTATGATGATCAAACTTTAGGATATTATGCCAAGTGAAATAAGTCATTCATAAAAATACAAATACCATGTGATTCTACATATGAGATAGCTAATATAATAAAACACGCAGGCCAAAAGGAATGGCATCTGGGATAGAAAGGTTAGGGACAAATGAGCACTTGTTTGGGGGGGATAAATGAATTTTACTTTTATGTGATACAAACTTTCTAGAAATATGTCACAAAACAATTTGAGTCAACACTAATGAACAATACATTAAAATATATAAGATAGTAAGTTATATGGATTTGATCACAACTAAAATTTGAGAAACTATAAAAGATGAACAGAATTGTGGTAAATTCTTACTTTTCAAGGAAACAACAGATTAATCTATATAGAGATGATGAATGTGCTAGTAATTATAGCTACTTGGAAGGGTGAAGCAAGGAAATACAAATTCAGCTTCAGACACTTAGCAAGAATCTGTTTCAAAATAAAAGTCAAAAGAGATGGAGATGTAGTTCAGTGTTAGAATACCCTTGTGATCAATCACCAGTATACATACATATGCCTATATAATAAAATTTAGATAAATTATATGAATAGTCACATAAACAATGTAAATAATCAAGGCACTACATAGAAATAATAAAACTAACCAGGGGTAATATTTATACATGTAAGTAAAAGCATATATAACTTTACTGAAAATGGGCATGTAGTTCATCTGCATTTTAATTTTACCTAATATTGTCCTAAGGTGAGAAGTCATGAATATTTCTATTCAATTATAACATATAGGTTTTAAAATGAAAATAATATTCACTGATGTGAGAAGACCTACTGTACAACCCTAAAGCTAATATAAAGAGTAGAAATCAAAAAGAGACATAAGAATTAGAGAAAATGTAATCCACAAAATTCTGAATAAATGTATTACTTTATAAATCTTTCTTTTAAAAATTTTATATAGTTGTGTATGTACAGAATGTCTTTATTTTATTTGTTTGTTTTTATGTGGTACTAATTATCAAACCCAGTGCCTCACATGTGCAACAAAAGCACTCTGCCTCTGAGCCCCAGCCCCTGTCCTAGAAAACCTGCTTTAGACCACAATTTTCAGCTATATTTATATAGCCACTGGAAGCATGGATTGTGTATTACTGCTATGCATAATATGGCAGATAAATTTCACAGAAAATCCAGTATAAGCATTCATAAAAACTCTGATGAGAAAAATTTGAATGAATAAATATTTAAATTATATTAAATAAACTCTTCTATAATACTAATATATTACAAAGTTTTAACCTAGAGATATTCTGAAAAGTGCACGGATTTTCTAGGGAGCCCTCCAACATCAATAAATGTCCATCAGATTATGTGTATTCTCACAGGCATTAGGGAATACTTTGTTAATTTGAATGTAGGGAGACTACGGGAGAACAACAAGGAGCTTAAAGAATTGGGAAGCATGGTAAATGTAGGGCAGGCTATGCTCTTTAATGATTGCAAGGGAAATAAGCCCAAGTTTGGAAATATCATTTCATTTCTGTTGTCTTCTTAGCTTCTCAATTAACATTTTAAAACATGACTTCCTTTTTGACATTTGGACCACTTGTCTGTATTCCCTGCTTCATTGATTTCTACCCACTTGGATATATGGCTACTATCACTTTTCTCTTCAAATTACAAGGTTATTTCTAGGGGACAGAAAGGTGACCAAAGATGATCTTTAGCCAGCAAGACAAGTACACTGGAAAATGGAATATGACTCATGTTGTTATTCTTTTGGTAACTGCTGATGTTTCTTCATCTTGTCCTCATTAGGAAAAAAAGAAAGAGAAGATACCACAAAAAATTATAGACAATTATTTTTCCTGATAAAACACTATAATACTTTGAAATCATTTTTATTCTCCAGATTGTGAGCACTGCTTTGAAAAAATAGGTTAAAAAAGAAAAATATTTAACATTTACTTTTCTACAAAAACAAATGCCCCATCCTCATCCTAAAAACAAGAATCTAAAACTTTTTCATGCAGAATAGAAGCTTCCAAGAGATAGTTTACAAAGGAAAAACTTGAAATATTGGCAGTAAAATAGGAATTCTGAAAAAAATTTTGCTCACCCAGAGAGACCAGGTTTCTCTAGATCTTTAACATCACATCTCTATATAAAGTCTGCTGAGCAGTATCCAGGCATTTCCATTCCTCTTCAATGGCCAAATCCCTGAATGTAAATGGTTCCTAAAATAAATGAGTAAATACATATCACATTAACCATATGATCCTTGACACAATTTATAATTTGACATAAGTTGTAATAAAATGTGATACATTATGTGGTTCTGGGGATTGAACCCAGGGCCTTGTGCAAGCAGGGCAAGCACTATACCAACTTAGCTACATCCCAATCCACAATAATTAGTTATAAGCAGTGAAATTGGTGAATAAATTCAGTATAATAAAACCCAGAGAGCAGCATATGTGAAGTAAAACACTGAAGAAGTGGAAAATTTTTTGACATAATCATAATGGATAAATAACAGGTGCAATAAGTTATTGAATATTCATATGGCTCATTTTGAAGTAGGGAGTGAGGGGATATTATATAGGTAAGGAAAGAATTCTGAAAGTTTCTTGCACCCTAAATGCCTCCCTGACAGTGTGGAAATATTCCCTCTTTCAGGATGTCATATTCACTAGTGAACAAACACATACCTAGAGTTAGTTTAAAGTTCTGATCTTTGATGTCTTTTTTCTGCAACAGCCTTTTCATAAAATTAGGGATTTAACCCAAGCACACTCTACCACTGTGCTGTATCCCCAGAACTTTTATTTTTCTTTGAATTTTGAGATAGGGACTCACCAAATTGTCTAGGGCCTCTCTAAATAACCGACACTGGTCTCAAATTTGCCACCCTCATACTCTAGCTTCACGAGGTTTGTTTGTTTATTGGTTGGTTCCAGAGATAAACCCCAGTGATGCATTACTGAGCTATATCCCCAATTGTTCTCAAAATTTATTTTTTCCAGGGTCTCACTAAATCACTGAGGCAGCCCTAAGCGTGTGATCTATGTTTTTTAGTCTCCTGTATCACTAGAATTACAGGTATGCACCAACATGCCCATTTAATGTTCTGGAATTTTGAAGATGCAGCTAGAACTTGGAAAAAGTAGACAATTTTGTACAGCAGCAAAGTTCAATAGTAATAAAATGAGAAATATATGTGTCACTAAACCTTTAGGGGTTATAAATAAAACAAGTGCCATAGATAATTATAATAATTCATAAATAAATTAATATAAATTCATATAATGAATAAGTTATCACAAATAACTGATACTTTATAATAATTTAAGTGTTAAAATGATTTAAATTTTATTATATAATAAAATTATGATTATAATTTGTAATCATATATTTTTAAACCAACATATCCAAAATGTTATCATTCTAATATATGACCAACGAAAAATTTTAGTTAACTACATTTGTTTTTCATTAAACTTTCAAATCTCACACTATTTCTACTTCTAATCATTCTCAATGTAGTTCAGCCACATTCCAAGAACTTATTAGCCACATGTGGCAACTGGCTGCCACAACCTCTGAGGGCTCTGGTTCCCCTGACCTCAGGTAATTGAATGATTAAACCCTCCTTTCTATCAGAGGTGAGGAAACATGTCTTCTTTACCAATATTTCTCCTCTGGACCAAATGAGAAAGAAACTATTTCTATTAGACACAGGAGATGAGAGTCCCCAAAGGCAGGCCATACTTCCCAGCTACTATCTGGAAAGGTCAGTAAGCCCTTTCAGATATTAGACAGTGAAGAAAGGATGATGCAAACCCAGGAGGAAAGAGTCTCATATATTCACATCTGTCTACACCTTGACACCAGAATTTAGTTGTGAAGGAAAAGAATAAGACATCTTATTTTGCCATTGGGCCTTCACCCTAGTGATCTACCTATGGTTTTCTGGTTCATCATTTGTTGTATGTGTGGTATAAGTTTAAATACCAATAATATTTTCATGTCTACATGCATTTCTGCATAACCCAGATCTTTTAATAGGACTCTCAACATTAAATCAATAAAATGAAATCAGTATTTCTTGCATGCCTACTTCTATTCAGTTAACTTGAAATCAGCATGTCTTGTGTTTTGGCATCCTGTTTGCATTAGATGTATTTGTTGATTACCTACCAAGCATAACAAACTACCCCAAAACTAATTCATGATTGAAATGATCAGTTTATGAGTAAGCCCAATTTAGACTTGGCCTAGCTGGGGTATGCTGATTTCAGCAGGGATCCTTTAAGCATATGCTCTGCTATTTGGCATGGTACCCCTACTCCTGGAAGAGAGATGGCTGACCACTCTGGTATTGTCATTCTCATCCACATGGCCTTTTCTGTTCATAAGCATAATATGAGCTTCTTTTCCTTGAGATGGTGGGGTTTATGAAGACAAAAACAGAAAGAATTCAAGACATTTTAGGCCTAGGCATAATACCAGTATATTTACATACTCACCATATTCTACTGGGCTATAATATATAAGACCTTTTGGAATCATGTCTTGGCAAACAGATTCTGCCTCTTGATAAGAACAGCAATTTAAACACACACACACACACACACACACACACACACACACACACACACACACACACACAATTTCCAATGGCCTGAATATGGGAAGGAAAAAGAACTGGACATATTTTGCAATTTATATTCTTATATCTTTTCTTTCAGATGATATTTATATTACTATTCTAAATTAATAAAATCTTACCAAAACACAGGTACTTAGAGACTAGTCAGGTTTTGGACTCAGAGTCACTACTGCCTGCCTCATGGGAGTAAAACTTACTGATCATAAGCAAATCTCCCCTAGATCACAAATAAATGGTTTTCCATTGGTGTGCAAGCACCACCAGTACATCAGAGTTTATAGCACTCACACTCCATTTTGAAAACTCATTTTGAGAACCTCTGATCTCATGGAGTTTAAGAGGCTGGACCACTTCATTTCATGCAAGAGGTGCAGGGATACTTTTTAACTAATATTTCTCCACAAAACCAAAGCAGAAGTGGCACTTCCCTGAAACAAGATAGGGTCCAAAAGGAGACGATTGTTTCCCATTTGATGCTGGACACAGATCCATTCCCATTTCAGATGTCAGACAGCATAAAAAGGAAAATAGAGTCCCAGAAGTTAGAGGCCACATGTGAATAGATCTTTCCATAGCCTTGACTCTAGAACTTCATGTGACAGAATCATGGTTTCCACTTCAAATGGGTGTAAGAGTTATCTAACTTAGTAATTCACTTCAAAGCTTATTAGATCACGATTGAGCTTATTTATCAATTCATGCTCGGCTTATCTGGGTTTTTCTAGTGGAAGCAGTTAGCTGATGACTGCTGAACTTCAGATGGTTAACTATCATCATCACACAGGACACCTTGATTCTCTGCTTTGATATCTCCTCCTCTAAAGTGGGCTGATTTTGGAGACAGCAGGGTTTGGAAAATGAAAGCAAAGTAAATCAAGACCTCTTGAGCATACGTACCAGAGGATGAACTTTCATAGTTACAGCTTTCTATGAGCCACAGAAAATAAAGAAATATCAGATCCAAGGACTTGGAATACAACTTTGTATTTTAAGAGGTGAAGATGAAAAACACATTATCTACTATATAGATACAGGAAAGAATAAAGAATTGCTGACATCTTGGTGCTCAATATCTTTCTACATTTTCTTATACATGAAGCTTATATAATGGTTTGAAGGAAAGAAATATTTTCAAACCCCCAAAGCTATTAAGCAAATAATGCAAAATTCACAATGAACTCTGCATAAATCCAAATCCCAAAGAGCTCCACTAGACCACATACAACAAGCAACTTTTCTTATTCTCTTAGGTTTTGGATAGAGACATACCAAAAAGCAAGATCTGTGTCCATATTGTGTTCTTCACCAGTGGGAATAATATCCCCAAGAGTATGTTTGTGAAGGTCCTTGAAAGGACTTTGAATAAATTTCAGAAGTGGCAGAGGTCTGAATTTAGATAATCAATAACCAACAATATATTTTTAATTTTTTACCAATGAGAAATATGAAAATACTATAATGTATCCCACGGGCATGGTGATAAAATATTCTATGGAAACATGAAGAGAAGACTGCATCTGTGTTCTATGAGTGTTGAAAATGGAAAATTTGAAAACCCATAAAAGATCATGTAAGAGAGCACAGCATTTTTACATAAGATACCAAAGATGTATGAGAACTCCCTTATGAGATTCTTATCTGGGCATATCTGTACAAGAACTTGAAGCTACGTGGAACTTGTCAAAAGGATTTGTAATAGATTCAAATGGGAAATAGATTCCATGATTATGGTATATATGCATTGATAGAGCACCATAACATATTTAATTAAAAATTGTTCTAAATAGGTAGTAGAGCAAATATGAGTTATAGTGGAAAAATGAAAATGAATGGATGGGGATGTGGCTCAGTGGTCAAGTTCCCCTGAGTTTAATCCTGGTACCCCCCCCCCCCAAAAGAAGAAGAATAAAGAAAAAAGAAAATAAGTAGAAAACAATGAACAATTTAAATTAAAAAATATATACTAACAGAAAACTGAGGTGAGCAAAGCCAGCCCTATCACAAGAATGGTCAGTAGTGGATAGATGAAAATTCAGTTTCAGCTATCAACTAGAGAGGTCACATTTATCCCAAACTTTACTGATTGGTAATACCTCTTAACAGAGAGATTAATTCTCACTTCTTTTTTCTTTTCACTTTTTTTATTGTATATGACAGTAGAACACATTACAATTCATAATACACATATAGAGCACATTTTTACATATCTCTGGTTGTATACAAAGTATATAACGTGGATGAACAATATCTTTTTTCCTTAAAATTATTTGAAATAATTGAGCATGTTGGCACAAACCTATAATCCCAGTGGCTCAGAAGTCTGAGGTAGGAATATAATAAGTTCAAAGAGAGCCAAAGCAATTTAGTGAGGTCCTAATCGATGTAGAGATATCCTGTTTCTAAAAAAAAAAAAAAATAAAAAGATCTGAGGATGTGGCTCAGGGGTGAAATACCCCTCAGTTCAATCCCAGGTATGTAAAACAAACAAACAAACAAACAAACAAACAAACAAGCATTTGTTTTTCCTTAAATATTTTGTGCTTGAATTATTCTTACTGGCTATTTTTGATTATGTCTCATAATATTAAGACATAGTTTATCTTTGTGACATTAGCATATCTTATTTCTTTTGGCATGACAATCATTTGAATATTTATTTAGGATTTATAAGGTTTACCAGGCCAGGCGTGGTGGCAGACATCTATAATCCCAGTGGCTTGGGAGGTGGAGGCAGGAAGATGGTTAGTTCAAAGCCAGCCTCAGCAATTTAGCAAGGTGCTAAACACCTCAGTGAGACCCCGTCTCTAATAAAATACAAAATAGGGCGAGGAATGTGTCTCATTGGTCAAGTGCCCCTGTGTTCAATCCCTGGTACCCCCTCCAAAAAAGAATAAGATCTACAAAGAGAACAATGGAAGAATATTGAAAGTAAACTCCACACCTCTTGTCAATTTATTTTTGACAAGTTTGTCAGAGGAATTAAATGGAGAATGAATAGTCTCTTCTACAAGTAATGTTGATATATACGTGTCAAGATGTGACATTAGATTTTACAGGAGATTATATGTAATAGTTAATATGAAATGAATCTTACACCTAAATATAAGAGCTAAAATTATAAAACTTAAGAACAGCAACATATTCACGAATCAGAATTAGCAGAGGAATCTTAATTATGCTTCAAAAGTAGGTGTGAAAAATAAGGAATTTGGACTTGAAAAACTTTTGTACCAAAAATGGCCTTGTGATGAAAGTGAAAACAAAATTATGAGGTTTTTCTTCTTGTTTTCAAAGACCTATCTTGTCCCAGTTTTTCACCTTGGCTAGTTTTTAAACTTAGCTAGTCAATTCTCCTACTCGAGAAGTTGATTTAGCCCACAGCCTCAGCAAACCTCTTTTTAAGCTCTCTCACCCCACTGCACCCTTCATAATTTTCCAAAGGTAAGGAACCAAACCATAGAAAAATTCTGTGCAACCCAGAGACCCCCATATTATTCAAGCTGTTAAATCAATGATAAGCCCTAAAATCTAGATTACTTCATGCCACTTGACATGTATAAATTGCCCCCTAAAGTTCTAATTTGTTTTTGCTCTGCCCTTGAATAAACTAATATGTGTTCCTATTAGGCAGTATTTTTTTGTTCATTTTGTCTATCCAAATGCAAGTGTTTTATATTATGTGAACAAAAATTATTCACTTTTGCAAAAAACACCATAGTATGGATGAAAAAGAAAAATAACAAATGTCAAGTGCATAGAAAATTAAAAAAAATTTCACTCCTCTTTGATAATAAAGTAAAATTATCTAAACACTGTTCAGACTGTAATTCATACAGGAATATTTATAGCTTAACTTTTCATAAGACCCAAAATGTAAGATTGACACAAAGTAAATGGATAAAAGAAAACCTGTATGATTCTTCAGCAGAATAGTATTCAGCAATATTATCTTTGCATTACTGGGAATTGAACTGTGGGCCTTACACAGGCTAGGCAGGCACTCTACCTTTGAGCTATAATCCCAGCTATATTCAACAATAATATTGCATGAGAGTATTAAAATATTACAATGAAAATGTACTTGGAAACCTTAAGCCAGTTGGAAGAAAGCACAGAAAAATACCATGCATTTTAAAATTAAAATTATATGTAATTTCCTGAACAAGTAAACACATGAAGCAAACAACCACAATAACAACAACAACAACAACAACAACAACAAAATATAGTCATTGCCTAGAGCTGTGTAAAAGAGAAACAAAGGAATCACTGTTAATGGGCACTAGTTGTTTTCCATCTCAAATAATTTCTGGAATTAAATGTTGATGATGATTCACATGTGAATATAGTAAAACAGAAAGAATTATACACTTAAAGTGGTTATAAAGGTGATTTTAATTACATATGTGCTTGGCCAGAGTAAACAGATGGAGATTTTATGGAATGCATAAAGCAGCCAAAGTCCCAGCCAGTAAAATAGGGAAATAAAAATGTAACTCATGACTGTTCAAGAAAACACTGATTTATCATTATGAGTTCCACTTACATTTACTTGATTATGCTGTGGCTATATGTATACAATCATCATTTTTGTTTTCCTTATTGCTTACTGATAATTTGAGATACATGTATAAGAAAAATATATTCATATATCAACTGCTGTTGTAGAGTTAAGTTTTTCCTGTTGTTATGTAACTAAATATGCATTTTTGTGAGTGTGTGTGTGTGTGTGTGTGTGTGTGTGTGTTTTTTCAGTACTTGAGATCAAACATAAGACCTTACACAAGCATGGCAAATGTTTTACTGTTTTGTCACATCCCAGTACAAATGTACATTTCTAATCTTGGTGTGCTCTCTCTCTCTCTCTCCCCCCCCCCCCCCAACATAGATTGAAACCTGGGATGTTTTACTACTGAGCTATATCACCAAACCTTTTTATTTTTATTTATTTTTATTTTGACACAGGGTCTTGCTACATTGATTAGGCAGGCTTCAAACATATAAACCTTCTGCTTTAGCCTCTCTAGTCCTGGAATAACAGGCATGTGCCACCATGCCTGGTTATTTATCTCTTTTTGAAAGGATATATAATTTAATATCTTTTATTTTATTTTATGTATTTCTTATTCTTAAAATGAACTTTTATCAAATCCTAGTTAACATTGGTATTACTACTCTTATGATTGTTGTTGCTGTTTTATAAGTGATTGAAAATTCCACATGATTAACAACAATCTTCTACTACTTTACACATGTGCTTTGTTGTATTGCCTATTTGTTTCACATAGAACATAAACTTGATCTCCCAGCTGATTAGTGTGCTGAGTCTCACACACTCCTCAGTTCTCTGGCACCTAAGCCTCCTTACTCCTGCTTTTGCTCTAGTTTAGTGTTGGCCATTTCTCTTACTTGTACTAGTGTCTAGGCCCTGGGTCATGATGGTGCATACCTGTAATTCCAGTAGCTCAGGAATTTAAGGCAGGAAGTCCTCAAGTTTAAGGCACTCTAGGAATTAATCAACTTCCCTAAATTGCTTAGGGAAGCAACTTAGTGAGACCCTCCCTCAAAAACAAAAGATAAGCTGGGCATGGTGGCACATACCTGTAATCCCAGTGGCTTGGGAGGCTGAGGCAAGAGGATTGCAGGTTCAAAGCCACCCTAAGCAATTTAGCAAGGCTATATAAAACCTAGTGAGACACTATTTCAAAATAAAATAGAAGAAGGCCTGATGATGTGGCTTAGTGGTTATGACCCTCTTGTTTCAGTGCCTGGTACCAGAAAAATAAATAAATAAATGATTTATAAAAATGTTCTGGGAATATGACTCAGAGGTTATATGCTCTGGGGTTAAATCCCTGGTCCAAACAAAAGTACAAGTCAGAGATGATATAGCTCAGTGATAGAGCATTCTTATGTTGGCTCCCCAGTACAAAGAAGAACAATGTGGGGTTTCTCATCCGGGGATTTGAGCTCGACCCCAACCCGTTAATTCAGGGCTGTGAGTCTGGGATCTCCCCAACCTGGAATTGAGCTGACCCCCAACCTGTTAATTCAGGGCTGTGTGGGCCTAGTTCTTCCAAACCAAGAATCAAGCCAGGTGTCCGCCTGCTTATCCAGAAATCTGGGTTCTTCCTTGGTTATGCAAATGAGTTTGAGCCCAAGCTCCCTCCAAATGCCTGGGGGTCTGAGCTTGGCTCCTCTTTGTGGATGACATGCCACTTTATGCGACCACCAAGAATTAACTTTGTGTGCTTTGTCTGTACTCTTGATGTATTTCTATTGTATGACCACCAGGTTCTAATACATTTAATTATCAATAATAAAACCAGTTCAATGGCCCTGTGGAATCTAAAGCCAGAAACTAGCTAAGCTGGTAGGATGAGCCCAGTTGAAGAAGATACTAGGGCAATATAACTTTATGAGCAGACATACCTAAAGTTTAAGAATTTTTAACATTAGCTTTAGGATTTTTAGAATACCTCCCCCTGCCTATAGATAAGATTAATTAGTAGTTAGTATAATTGATCTTCCCTAGGTAATTCCTGAAACCTTTTATAGTTAACTACTGGAAATTCTTTATTATAGCTAATTCCTGAAATTCCTTATTGTTAATTACTGGAAACCTAATGTAACCCCCTATAGTTAATTACTGGAAATTTTTATTGTATAGTTAATTTCTGGAAATCCTTTATTGTAATCTTCTTTACTGAAATTCCTTTATGTTACCTCCCTAAGAAAAAATGTGAATTACTGTGCTTGTTGGGATGTATAAGAGGCCATACTGAGAAAAGTAAAAATTAGAACAGTAGAAGGATTTCTACAACCTGGCTTGTGTGTGGATTATTTTCATATCGTCGACGTTCCCTTCAGTACCAATTGGGAAGAACTTAACATCTTTGCTGAAGCTGGTCTTCAGCAGAACAAGAATATGAGAACAAGAACAAGAATAATGAAATAAAACTGTTTTGTAACTGAGATAAAGACAGAGCCATGGAAAATACATAAGAAAATCTATCTAGTGTAGGGAGAAGGCAACTAATTTACTAAGGTAAATTCCAAAGTAAAATTTAAAATATAAATTAATCAGTATGTGAGTTAAGTTGGTAGAGTTAAGTTGGTGATTAACAAAAGAGAGTTGTTCCTACACATTCATCAAGAAATAAAGCAGGATAATCTGCAAATGAATGATGGTTTTTCCTCAGCTCATGTGAGGACTAATTTCAGAAACTGAAAAATTAAACTGGCATTAAGCATATGGTACACTGCAAAAGACACAATTCTCAAGCTTTTGAATGCACTCTTTGAAAAACAATGTAAATTGATAAAATTAAACCACTATTTGTGAACCAAGCCAAATGTACATGTATAGGTGGGAGAATAAATATGTTAAACACTTCAGCTGCAGAAAGTCCCTATGTCTTTATGTTTTTTTTTTTTTTATTTATGAACACCTAAACGTGCGACAAAGAAGATAAGGTATAATCCTGAGACTGCTTCTCACGTGGTGTGAGGTCTTCCTATTTCTATTTTTGTGCTAGTAGAATTGTACATACTATATATGCAGTTTTATATTGTTGCTTTCAAGATACATTAATAAAGAAGAAAAATGTTTACTTATATTGCCTTTTATAGTCCTGTTTTTACATTTATTTTTCTGTTTTCTTGCTCAATATTTCTGGACCAGTAAGTATGAATAGTTGGAATTGGTGCTGCAGTTCTTTCTCTTTTCATCAGTTTTGCTGGATTGAACTTTCATGGATTTCTTTATGCTGTCATGTCAAAAGTCCCTCATAGAATCATATTTGTAATGAATGTATACTAAGTGACTTATGAGCTATGCTTCTAATGAACACGTTGCAGTGTCACATTAACCACTAAGCAGAATTAAACTGAAACAACTCACAATCACCTATGAATAAGTCACACTGTTATGGCCTCTATTACAGGCTTTTCATATGTGATGATGACCTGGATAAATGCAGTTTGAGTATTTTAGAATGAATCAAAACTTTGCCATTGGTAAACTCATCAGAAAAAGACAAATTTGATTGTAAATGCTGAAAATTATGTCTTAAAGTAACTATACTGGGATCACATAAGATTGTAGAGGAAAGATGGTGGAATGAGATGGACATCCTTACCCTAGGCACATATGGTGCAATACTACATTGTGTACAACCAGAAAAATGAAAAGTTGTGCAGCAATTGTGTACAATGAATCAAAATGTATTCTACTGTCACATATACCTAATTAAAATAAATAAATTAATTAATAATAAAAATTGGAGAAATATGAGCTCATTTACTTTTAGTTACAACATAGCTACAAAAATTTTAAATGTTGTAAAACACTGTCAAGAAGATAAAACTAACTTAATGATATGTATTTAATTTAGTAAAGAATACAGAAAAAATCATCAAGAAACATTATAGAGCAATTTTTCTACCACATCAATAGATATCTACTCTCTGGAAATATATCTTCTCTAAGTGCAACATAGTTATATGTGCAAGTTTCCCACAGCATCAAATTAAAAGATGCAATATCTATAGCACATAAAAATTAAAATTTTATTCTCAAAATCAGTTGAATCACAATGAATTGATTTTTTAAATACTAAACATTCTATTGTAGCTTCTTTTTGAGATTTTACTTCTGGTTGGTGCCTTGTAAAGTTAGAGGAAATGGAAACTGGAAGTGGAATTTCAATTTCCTTGAACACTGCCACAAAAGAAGTACACAGAAAATTGGGTGATCCTGCCTACAACCAACAGCCTAGTTACTGATGTAGAAAACAGTCCCTTCCATGGGGATCAAGATGCACACCAATTTAAGCCTTCACACTCAATTTTACAGCCACAAGTAATATTTTCTCAAGTCTAAAAGCACTAATCCACCTCTTTGTAAGAGCAGTCATACAGCGGACAGTCAACTCTCACATGAGAGATCAAACTGTCACCCTCCATGGTTCAAATGAGAACTGAGAAACATACAATGTAGTCCCTTAGAAAATATCCAACCAAGGGCTGGGTGTGTAGCTCAATGGTAGAGTTCTTGCCTAGCATGCATGAGGACCTGGGTTCGATTCCCGGCACAACACACACACACACACAAACCACAAAAAATGTACAACCAGAGAGATCTCAAATTGGTCACAGTGGTCACCACCATAGTCCAAATCACTTGGTTGCCTTTCATTATTTTCCATTCTCTTTATCCAATTCCTCACATCTGCATTTGTGTTTATTTAGAAACTATCCTCATGAAACACAGTTTTACCTCAGGGTAAGTATAATGAGGAGAAAACCGAAATTAGACTGCAAAAGACCCAAGCTATTCAAAGCACTCCTTACTTGATAAAGTCTGAAGTCAAAAACTTAGATGGGAGGGGCTGGGATTGTGGCTCAGCGGTAGAGCGCTCGCCTAGCACTTGGGCGGCCCGGGTTCGATCCTCAGCACCACGTAAAAGTAAACACATTGTGTACAACTAAAGCAAATAAATAAATATTTTTAAAAAAAATCTTAGATGGGAAATGCAGAATACACCAATATCTACAAGGTAGGAAAGTAGAGGATGGGACCCTAATCTTGACCAAACAACATTCACTCAATGCAAGAGATGTAAGAAAAACCAGCCAACAAAATGCCCAGGTTTCAACTGAGCAGGAAAAAAAATGCTGAAAATGTATCAGCCAATCTCCCAAATGTAAAACAAGAGTACTCAGAAGATGAATAAAAGTAGAAAAACTCTTTCTCTGAAAATCAGCGTTCTCAGTTTCAGAAAATAAAATGCATCACCATTAATTTCATAAGGAAATGGCAGTTAATGAAGAAGTTACCAGAAATAACTGAAAGCAAAAAGTGTCTAGCATGATAGGAATAGTGCCTCAAGGAACACCACATGTGTCACATCACAAGGATGTTGGTATTAAGAATATAATCACAAATACACTTACATATCAATCAGAATTAAAAAGGTACCTGATCAAGTGTTGGTGACACTCAAAAAAGTCGGTGAAGCTGATTTTTCCAGTAGGTTTGGTGAATGTTTTGATAACTACCACATAATGCTGATCACATTAGTATGACAGAAATTTAATCACAATGTGAATTTACTAATGAATATATGTATGTTTGGAAATTCATTTTAAAATTCCTTCTTGAAGTCTCAGGCACATCTCAGTTCACCACATCCACATTCCATGTATGAGAGCTATGAATTCCTTGACCTCAGCAAGGTGAAAGGCCCAGACCACTCATTTTTTGTCCTGAACAATATTCACCTGAGGGCCAAAGAACAGAAGATACAGTGCATGGTAACGAGCTGGCATTTCCAACCCTAAAGTGTACAAAAGTGAACACTGTTTTTCATAAGGTGCTGGGCACAGATCCATTTCCATTTCAGATACCACACTGTAAACTAAAAGAATTGGTGTCCCACAAGGTGGAGGGACAGGTCTCAGATTTGTCAGTATCCCAAACTCTAGAGTATAGGCACATTAAAGGAAAACTTATTTGCAATTTTGCCTTGAGCCTGCTGGCAGGTTTGTGATGTTTGTTTCCTTATTTGGTATGGAGTACTGTGAAAATATTAGCCCACATCAAAGGCATACATGTCTACACATGTTTCTAAATAATTCGATACCATATATTGAGACATCCAACTTTGAACTTAAAATAGAGAAACTAAAACACTACCAATAAGATAGCTGCTGTTTTTAGGTAATTTCTGTACCACATGTGATTGAATCTTGACATCTTCCTGACAGTGGTTGTATTGTCTCTCACTGTATAGGAAGTCACTTGAAAATTTACTAGCTCACCTGTGTGTTGTTCACCAGTCAGGCTGAGATCATTTGGGAAACATTTTGAATGATTTTTCTTTCAGAACACCATCAGCTCCATGAGAACAAGCCCACATTAATTTATTTAATTATGAGATATCCTGGGGAAGAGAATCAGAGTGCTTTGTTTGGCAGCCAGTTGCCCTCTGAAGTTCAGTAATCTTATCAACCATCACCTAAAAACATGCAGCAAAAGGATCCCAGATGATCTCAGCCTAACTGATGAACAATACAAACATGAGCCAGTAAGTTTCTGTTTTCTCATAAGACCAGAGAACAGAAGAGTTAAGTGAAACTTTAAAGTAATTGTGATATCATTTCCATTTGTAAAACTATATACATATATGTTCAAAACTGGATTTTTTTTTTTTTTTTTTTGTACCGGGGATTGAACTCAGGGGCACTCAACCACCACTGGGCAACATCCCCAGCCCTTTTTTGTATTTTATTAGAGACAGGGTCTCACTGAGTTGTTAAGTGCCTCGCCATTGCGGAGGCTGGCTTTGAACTCACGATCCTCCTGCCTCAGCCTCCCAAGTGCTGGGATTACAGGCGTGCGCCACTGCGCCCGGCTCAAAACTTGATTTTACTTTATATACAGTGATAAATGTAAATGCACTTCTGTTTGGGCTAGATCCTACTACTGGGAGGAAACTCTGCCATAAAATAACTACATCCTGAGGCACTTAATGCAATTCACTGCAACTCAATAAACAAATAAAGACAGATCCTCTCTTGCAACATTCCTTACTTTCATGAGACTTGGAAAGTGACAATTATTTTAAAAGGCTGGATTTGTGATATATGTATATAAAATTCAGTCTTATGTATTACATATAATAACATAAACAAAATATTATCATATATCTGCATCAACTTGTGGATCCCATTCCAGGATCCAGGGAATTCTGATCCAGTTTATATCAAGGGCAAACATCCTAGAATTCATCTCAACACCCCTTTACATATCATAATATAGGTGGATATCACTGTGTGTCTCCAGGAAGAGGAGACAATAAAGCTGTCACTAAGTAAGCTAGAGTACAATGAACAATGTCCTTCAGTTTGAATAGTGATCTGTCTGTGATCTCATTCTTTCAAACAGAGCCAGCTTTCCTGGTAGCCACATACATTTCAGGCACCAAAATGCCAGATGCAAGAGGTCAAAAATCTATTAGGCCAATACCACTCCACCCTGCTGGAAACTTTCCCCAAATTCCGAGTTCTAAGGTCCTCCATGGCACCTCCCACACTTTGAGCACCTGAGCATTAAGCTGTGCCAGATAGCCCAGCAGAGCTATCCTTTCCTTCCCCTCTGAAATTGTCCATTTAAATTGTTCTGATGAAAGATATTTTCATTCTTTAGGATGGCATTTGTAAGTATAATTAGAAGTCAACATTTATGTCATTATAAAAGTGCTCAATCCATGGACATTGCTGTGTCACCACCAGCACTACTTAACTATAAAGTATATGGGTCCTGGTGGAGAAGACACACACAGGCCATTATGTAGGAGCTGAGAGAGAGAACCCTGTGTTTGGGCAGAGAAGAGTGCCTAAAATGGTGTGAAGATTCCAGGCCAAGAGAGGGTGCTGCTTTTCCTGGGGCAATAATGGAAATGAACCTGGAACACAGAATCAGACAGAACAATTGTCTTTGGAAGTTTGGTTTTATTTGGGTTTCTTGTTCTAATCTATGAAATGGAAGTCAACCTTCATGTGTGGTATTAATCTAAATTGAATATGACGGCATCTGGGCCTACTTGGCCAAACTTGGTCTAAGACTGTGTACACACCATTGCCAACATGCAAAGACACAACACAGACCACTGAAGAGCACAGTTGTTAATTTTTAGGGGACATGTCCATATTTTCAAGGTGTTCAAACCATTATGGTTAAATTAAATATTCCAATCTTTTGCAGTAGTGTGAAATGAACTCAAGGTGCTTTTCCACTGAAATTCTTCCACGACACTTATTGTTGTTTAATTAAAGAAGATCTCACAAATTTGCCAAGACTGTCTTGAACTTGAATCCTTTTTTCCTCATTCCCTCAGGATACTGAAATTAAAGGTGTGGGCCACCAAACCCAGCTATGTGTATCTCCTTTCAGGACTGCTAAAGTTGTCCCCAAAAGTTCAGGGTGGACTCTATGGGATCCTTTTCTAAGGATCCTTTTTAAGGATTTTACACACATTTAATTAGTGTCCTGGAAACAAAACCCCAGAATTCACCATATACAAGGGACCAGCTTTCAGACCATGCCTTGCATAGCCACAATGAAATACACCCTGGGAGTTGTCAGACTCAGAGGTCTAGGTAAGGTCTACATGATGCAGGGAGAGCTGATACAGGCTGAGCTCTCTCCTGGTACAGTGTAGTTCCTTTTGAATGCCTTGTAAGTGAGAATGTCTGACCACAGGTCACCCTGACACATGCCCTGCAAAAAATAACATATGGCAGAGTGCCCTAGAGACAGGTGCCAACACTCAGGACAGTGGGTATCACAGGCATGAGGTGATTTGCAGATTGTGTGTGATCACAAAGGTAGATGGTATTAATTTTGGATCTATTTTGAGGGACACTATCACTCTGAGGGTGGAGAAAATCTTCCAGGAGAAAGAGTACTGATAGACTTTGCTGGGCCTGCCCAGCAGAGAAAACAAGGTGGGCTGAGGCCAGAGTCAGGGGCAGCAATCCCCGTGTGATCAGGTGATATCAATAGCAACCACTTTGTCTCATTTGTCCCGTGAAGAAACTGTGTCTTCCCATGTGCTTTATTGTACTGAAAGCCTTGGCATCATCAAAGTGGGGATGAAATGAGCATTCCCATTACACTGGAGGTGAAAAACACTTTGTTTTCCACTTTGTGGAAAAAGTCAAGATATGAAGCAAAGCCTGTGAGTATTGGGCCCACCTGAGGAGGGGGATGCACTGAATGTCATGGGATGGACGTCTTGTTCAGCACCTTCCTGATCTTTGGCACCTAGTGTCCATGAAGCGTCCATCTTCTGTCCAGAGATAGGCTGGTTCTCATCATGGGAGAGTTGAAGTTCCAGGGTCAGTCTTTCCCTCCCCAACTTACAGCCATGACTTCTGGGTGAATCCTCAGATTTGGTGGACTGTGCTCTGAAAACACACATCTGATGTAACCTTAATTCAGATAATGTTTTCCCATTGCTTACAAAATTTAGTTGTGAGAAACTCCTATGCAAAAGATGAAAAGCTCCCTCCTCTACAAAACGCTGGGTACATCTACATCATGTGGACTCTTCGGTGCATTCAGTAGGTAAAATTCTTTCTGACCTCAGCTCTCACTGTCCAGCATCATCTGGTGAGGTGCTCCAGGCTGCCTGAACATGGGAGACATGGCTGTTGCTATGCTACTTAGTCAGGGAGGAAGGCTTCCAGACAGATCTCCCTAGGCACAGGAGCTCGCCCTACCAACCCCAAGGGTCCGATTAGAGAAATGAAAGCTGAGGTCTGACGTGGGCCATAGTGCCACAGGGCACAGAGCTGCCTGCCCTTGCCTGACCTAGCCCCTCAGCGCAGTGCCTACCTCCTATGCCCTGAGCTCCCAGCCACAGCACACCCTGGTACAGACCTGAGATCCCTCTGCACACCCTGGTACAGACCAGTGCCCATTGATACATACACTTCTGTCTTGCTGTCACTGTTATATGGCTACCTAATGCATTCCACAGACACATCCTGTCTCCTCATGCAGTTCAAAAGCTTCTAGAAGACAGGGAGGACCCTAACTTTGCCAGCACCAGCAAGGACTGGTGGTGGGCTGTTCACAGTGCCTGAAGCAGAGGAAGAGAACTCCCTCCAGAGCGTGCCTAGCGTGGTGCTGTCACAGGGAAGGCAGGTGTCCTCTGGGGCTTACTAGTAAGGATCTCACCACATCCAACAACAAAACAGTATTCACTGGGGACATATGGCATCAGATGAAGCATCATGACAAGCAGATGTGGAACACAATGTTCCCACTACTGCCCATGCCATGCACACAGCTGGAGCCAAACGCTGCAGGAGGGAGGAGATTCCATTAGGGGGAAATCCATCACTTTATCTGGGCTATTATTTAATTCCCTGATCATGTTCCTCCTATGCTGGAGCCCTTTAGAATCCCATTGTTATTGAATGTTCATGGAAGCCAAAAGGAAAGCACCCACTCCAACCAAGAGCCTTATGAGCCTTCTTCCTTCCTTCCGTGTTTCTCACCACTGACACCAGATCAAGGTTGTGCTCTCAAAAAGCAAGAGAGCAGTCCCACACTACTCTCATCATCTCTTTTCCTAAAGTGCCACCCTGCCCTGGGAAATTAAGCCAGGTGTTATCTGTCTTTGCAAAGGCCTCTGGCCAAGACCAAAGAGACAGTGGTTCATGCCACAATCAACTCTACCTTGAGTCTACTAAGAAGGGCCCAGCTCCCCCCAGCTCTTTGCTGAGACATCACTCTGCAGGGGGTGTTTGCATTTCCACTAAACTCTCTCAAGGGCTTGTGTGTTCACCCAAAGCTAAACATCACCTACCACAGTCTTCCAGGTGGGTCCTCCCTGGTAAGTGCCCTTTTCTAGCATACCCAGGTGAACTCTATTATCTGTTTTGCCCAGAAGTGAGAGAAAAAGCAAACATTCAGTTAATTATGATGCGAAACTCCTCTTTGTTCTCACATACAATGGGTGAGCTATGTCCACTGGCCCTTGGGTATAAAGAAAGTATTAAGCACCAAAATTAATAACTCTTAAGCTAACATTTTATTAATCTAAATAAATCAGGTGAATCACCCTTCACATTTACTCAAAGACACCATGGAGATATGGTGCCTGCACACACAAAAATTTAATAGGCGGTCTAGCTATCACTGCTCCCTGCAAATGGTCTTTTCCCTATTCTCCCTACTTGATAATATGATGTATATACCCTTCCCTCCTAAAGGGACCACTGCCTGACAGGTCCTGGAGACATTCAGGTGAGTCATTCATAATTTGAGCTGCAGAGTAAGATACACCTAGGTTCTGGTTCTGCTTCTACCATTTAATAACTATTTACTTAACTTCTCTGGGCCTCAGTTTCCTTATATGAAAAGGAAGAAAAAATAGTTTTATACACATCTTCCACAGTCTTAAGTGGAGGTCAAATGTGTGAATACACAGAAAATATGTAACAGTGTTGGGTTTAATAGGTGCTCAATATACACTAAGCTTTTGATTGTTATTTGGCAATATTTTGTCCTTTGTTAATCTGAATACTACTTGAAGAGACAAATATAGATTAGGATGTGTCCATTTTAGAGGAGGAGACTTAATACATTGGCATGACGAATAATAATTTAAAAACAAAATAAACTGAAGGACTAAGATTTTATATGTACCTATTATATTTGTGCACAAGAAGCCAGTGAAGAGATGGGAGTTGATGATTTTGAACCATTTTTAATGAGCAAAGATATACATGGAGTTATTTAAGTCATCAGCCACCAGAGAAAAGGCACAAACGCCAGTGAAGTTCAGAGATGCAAGAAAGTTGGACGTGACAGGGAAAACTTACCAACAGGGTCATTAAGTGCTGCAATTTGTAACAGATGGACCCTGGAAATTGACTTCAGGGAGGCAGTTTTAAAAGAGGAGTCATGTTTGTCTGTTGACTTCAAGTCAGATGTAGACCAGAGTGCAAGTGTAGAAACGGCCATGGAAAGAGAAGGAAACATAATCTTAAAACTGACAGAAGCTTAGATCAAATAGGATAAATTGCTAATGCTGTTCCAGGGTCCTTTCACATTTGGAGCCATCTCTAATAAAAACAGAACACGAAATGGATTGATTCATGTAAATGGATCACGCCAGGGGCAGTGTTGGCTTTGGGCAAGATTGATGCAATGGCTCAAAACTGTCACTATGAAGCTGACCTTCCCCCCTCCATTGTTGCCCCACCAGGATATGCTCATGCACACACACACGCGCGCGCACACACACACACACACACACACACACACACACTGTAGAAAGGGGAGAAGATTAGGTAAATACACAGAATAGTAGATATGAGGCCCTGTGTAGTCCCTGTGTAGTCAAACAAGCATATGGAAAGGAAGCTGCCTTGGTCTTTCTAAACATCCTGGCTTCCAGGTTTCCTAGCTCTAAAGCTGAGGTGGACCTCTTGTTTCTCATTCTTGAATTCCATGAGAGTCTAGAACCCTCACAACTACTTCCCCCTTCACTCTTGGAGTTTGTTTCAATTCTATGCAACCAGAATGTTCAAATGGAATGAGTGCTAGAGCTTCAGGTACACAAAGATGTGCATTGAGCTTATTCATTGAGCCAGATATCATGCCAGACATTGCTGATACAATCACCTACCAGTGATAATTTCCAAGTCTGTGCACTGGGCAGTCTTCAGCGGAATCTTTTCTACTCATCTTACACATATTCAAAATATTTAAATAAAGTAACTGAGATTTTCTAAAAGTACCAAATATTTCCAGTGATAATAGCACTCTGAAGTCAAACTCTGAAGCATCTCCTGAGTGTAGTCATGCAGAAGTGAAAAATAAAATAGAAATATTAGAAGATGTACCTTCTCCTGACTACAGACAAGATAAAGAAAATGGATTATAGCCTCTCTCTGTCATCAAGTACCACACTAAAAACTACCAGACATCAAAATTAAAGCATCTTGAAAATGCAAAAAGTGACTACCTAAAGAACAGAGAGTAGCAGGCCAATTAGGAGGGGAAAACAAAATTGAAGAAGAAATCTGCATGAGAACATTTCCCGTTTTTTTTTCTCCCCAGGGGGTCAGTTTGTTTTCATCTTCTAGTCCTCATGTTTGACCCACAGAAGGTCTCCATTGGAAAGGACAAACAAGTGTGAGCAATTCAGACACAGAGAGAAACTCCATCTTTCTGGCCAGAGAACTGAGGAAAGGTACACTCTAAGCTGGGAAATGCAGAAACGCTCTCTTTCTTCTTCCTCCTTCTTCCACCTCCTTCTCCTTCTCCTGGTTCTCTTTTATTCTCCTGGTTCAGCCAATAGACTGTTTTCAACTGGAGAATTGTTTGGCAACAGTAAAAGCAGTGGAAACTTTGAGGAACACACTCCTTTTCTGGTAGGAGGAATGTTGAAAGGGGGACCCTGTGCTGTGAAGGGAAGGGTGAAGCCAGCATAGGTATTGGAATTCCGTGGCTTTTCTCTTGCTCTTTTACCTTGCCACTCTGCCTGAGGATGTCAGTCATGCCGAAATGGGTGGCAAGATCATGGGTAACTAAAATTCTAAAATAAACCTGTCTTTCTGGCTAGATGACTGGGAAATTGGGTCCCTGGGAAGACAAGATTGCATGGGTGCACCCAAAGAGAGAAGATGCATGAGGGGACTCCCTAGCCTTGCAATGAGCTGTGTGAGCCAGGCATGCCTGGGATGCACAGATACGGCCTAACAAAGTTGCACATACTGAACTTAGGGAACAGGGTGACAGAAAGAGAAATAAATCTTGGGATCTAAAACCAACTAGGTTGATTTCTTGTGAAAATAAAATAGGACCATGAGTAGTATTCATACTGTCTGGGACAGAGTCCAAAATTACTCCACATTAAAAATACCAGGTAAATGTTGGGGTGAGTGGACAATGAACAGATGTATGACCTGACAAGTTAGAAGTAATTTTCAACAGAGTTAACAGCTTTTACAACTAGGTTCCACAAAGTATAAGTATACACTCATGAAAAAAAGCCAAAGGTAGGGAAAGCAGGGAAATAGGAACTATAAAGAGGAACCAAGTGCAAATTTTAAAAAGAAAAAAACAAACTGAACAAAAGCAAACCTGTATTAGCTTTTTAGGACTGCTGTAAAAATTATTTCAAACTGGTTGACTGAAAAAAAAAAAAAATGAAATTTCTTTTCCCACAGCCTTGGAGGCAAGCAGTCTGAAAATCAAGGGAGAATACTTTCTTGCCTCTCTTTCAGCCCCTGTAGCTCCTGGCAGTCATTGGCTTGTGGCAGCATCATTCCAATCTCTTTCTCCATCTTCATGGGCCCCTATGTGTCTCCACATTCAAATCTTCTCCTACTTTCTCATTAAGACTCAAGTGAACACACTTAGGACCCACCTAATCCAGGATGATTTTATGTTGAGATCCTTAACAAATTACATATGCAAAAACACTTATTCCACATAAAGAAACATTCTAAGTTTACGGTTGAACATGAATTTGAGGGAACACAATTCACCCCATTACAGGCATAATGGCAGAATAAAGGTAATAAAGGAATGATTGAGTCAATGTGAAAATAGATCAATAGAAATACTACAGAACAGTGTTCAGTCTGAAGGGAAATGATACTACATGAAAGTCTGAAACTTCAAGAATGAAGGAAGAATAACAGGAAGGGGAAATACTTGCTTATTAGTTTGCTATGGTTGCTGTAATAAAGTATTACAAACTAAGTTTCTTAAACAATGGAAATATTATGTCTTTTGTTTCTAGAGGTCCTATCATACACCATATACAAAAATGACTCAAAACAGATCTAAATGTAGGACCTAAAACTATATCAAATTTAGAAGAAAACATAGGAATAAATCTTCACAAGGTTGGATTAGGTTAAGATTGCTTACAAGCACCACCTAAAACACGAATAACCAAATAAAAAAAAATACATTGGACTTCATGAAAAATGTAAAATTTTTCATTTCAAAGGATACCATGAAGAGAGTGAAAGACAATCTGCACAATGGGAGATAATATTTGAAGATCATATATCTGATGAGGGTCTAGTATGTAGAATATGTAAAGAACTTGTTAACAGTAAGAGGACAGAAACCTTTTCAAATAGGCAAGGGATCTAAATAGATATTTCTCCAAAAGAGGTATGTAATGACTAACAAACACATGAAAATATCCTCAACATCATTAATCAATATGAAAACCACAAAAATGTGAAGAAAATGGGACTTTCACAAATATTGCTTAGATTATAAAATGTTTCATCTACTTTGAAAATCTGTTTTACAATTCTAAAAAATGTTAAACACAGTTACCTTATAACTCATTAATTTCACTCCTAGATATGCCCAAGAGAAATCAAAAAATGTCAATGTAAATATTTGTGCATAAACATTAATAGCCATTACTCTTAATACACAGAAAGTATATTAATGTAGGATTCCCTTTGTATGAAATATCCGAACTCTGTAAATACTTAAAAATTTGCATAGATGCTTCTCAGCTTATAATGGGGTTTACCCAGATTAACCCATTGTAAAGTGAAAATATTGTAAATCAAAAACCAAACATCATAGCTTAGCAACACTGTGTTGCTAACAGTCCATTGTTTACCCTTGTAATCTTGTGGCTGACTGGGAGCTACAACTAGCTGGCATCCTGAGAGTCATACCACATTCCACTCACCTGAGAAAAGATCAAAATTCATAATTCAAAGTATGTCTTTTACTGAAAGTGTATACAGCTTTTGCACCAAAATAAAGATTTATTAAAAAAAAATAAACATCAAAATATATTTTTTTAAACCTCATGTAGAGGTATTAATTTTTTTATTCAAAGTTGTTGTATATATAACAGTAGCATGCATTACAATTCATAATACACATATAGAGCAATTTTTAATGTATCACTGTTTATATACAATGTATATTCATACTATTCATGTCTTCAATCATGCATTTAGGATAATGCTATCCATCTCATTCTACCATCTTCTATTTTTTCCCTCATTCTCCCTTGCCCCCTCCCTTCCGTTCCCTCCCCTTTGACCTCTCTAGTGTTCCTCTAATTCTCCTATGTTCCCTGACCCAACCCCACTGTGAATCAGCCTCCTTGTATCAGACAAAACATTTGGCATTTGGATTTTTGAGATTGGCTAACTTCACTTAGCATTATATTCTTCAACTTCATCCATTTACCTGTGAATGCCATTATTTTATTCTCTTTTATCGATGAGTAATATTCCATTGTGTACATATACTACAGTTTTCTTTATCTACTCAGCTACTGAAGGGCATCTAGGTTGGTTCCATAACCTAGATATTGTGAATTGTGCTGCTATAAACTTTGATGTGGCTGTGTCTCTGTAGTATGCTGCTTTTAAGTCCTTTGGGAAGAGACCCAGGAGTGGGGTGGCTGGGTCATAAGGTGATTCCATTCACAGTTTTCCAAGGAAACTCCATACTGCTTTCCATAATGGCTGCAACATTTTGCAGTCCCACGAGCAATGTATGAGTGTGCCCTTTCCCCCACATCCTCTCCAACACTTATTGTTGTGTTCTTAATAGCTGTCATTCTGACTGAAGTGAAATAAAATCTTAGAGTAGTTTTGATTTGCATTTCTCTAATTGCCAGAGATGTTGAACATTTTTTCATGTATTTGTTGATTGGTTGTGTATATTCTTCTGAGAAGTGTCTTTTCAGTTCCTAGGCCCATTTATTGATTGGGTTATTTGTTTTGGTTTGGGGTTTATTTTATTTTGGTGTTAAGAGTTTTGAGTTCTTTATATAATCTAGGGATTAGCGCTCTATCTGAGGTGCATGTGGTAAAAATTTGTTCCCAATTAATTGGTTCTCTACTCACCTCACTGATTGTTTCTTTTGCTGAGAAGAAGCTTTTTAATTTGAATCTATCCCATTTATTAATTCTTGATATTAATTCTTGCACTACAGGAGTCCTATTATGGAACTTGGGGCTTAATCTGACATGTTGGAGATTAGAGCTTACTTTTTCTTCTAGTAGGCGTAGTGTCTCTGGTCTAATTCCTAGGTCCTTGATCCACTTTGAGTTTTGTGCATGGTGAGAGATAAGAGTTTAATTTTATTTTGTTGCATGTTGATTTCTAGTTTTCCCAGCACCGTTTGTTGAAGAGGCTATCTTTTCTCCAATGTACATTTTTGGCACCATTGTCTAATATAAGATAACTGAAATTACATATATTAATCTCTGTGCCCTCTATTCTGTACCATTAATCTACCAGTTTATTTTGGTGCCAATACCATGCTGTTTTTGTTACTATTACTCTGTAGTATAATTTAAGGTCTGGTATAATGATGCCACCTGCTTCACTTTTCTTGCTAAGGATTGCTTTAGCTATTCTGGGTCTCTTGTTTTTCTAGATGAATTTCATGACTGCTTTTTATATTTACTTGAAGAATGTCATTGGGATTTTGATTGGAATTGCATTAAATCTGTATAGTGCTTTTGGTATTATGGTCATTTTGACAATATTAGTTCTGCCTATCCAAGAACAAGGTAGGTCTTTTCCATCTTCTAAGGTCTCCTATAATTTCTTTCTTTTTTCTTAAACATTTATTTATTTACTTTAGTTGTACACAATGTATTTATTTTTACATGGTGCTGAGGATTGAACCCAGGCCACGTACATGCTAGGCGAGCACTCTACTGCTGAGCCACAATCCCAGCCTTAATTTCTTTCTTTAGTGTTCTGTAGTTTTTGTTATAGGGGTGTTTCACCTCTTTTGTTAAATTGACTCCAAGTTTTTTTTTTTTTTTTTTTTATACTATTGTAAATGGGGTAGTTTTCATCATTTCCCTTTCAGAGGATTTGTCACTGATGTACATAAATGCCTTCGACTTATGGGTACCTTCGACTTATGGGTATGATTTTTTATCCTGCTACTTTGCAAAATTCATTTACTAGTTGTAAACGTTTTCTGGTAGAGTTTTTTGGGTCTTCTAGGTATATTATCCTATTATCAGCAAATAGTGCTAATTTGAGTTCTTCTTTTCCTATGTGGATCCCTTTAATTTCTTTTATCTAATTGCTCTGACCAGAGTTTCAAGTACTATGTTAAACAACAGTGGTGAAAGGGGGCATCCCTGTCTTGTTCCTGTTTTTAGAGGGGAGTGCTTTCAATTTTTCTCCATTTAAGATGATGTTAGCCTAGGGCTTCACATTAATAGCTTTTACAATGTTGAGATACAGTCCTGTTATCCCTGCTGTTTCTAGCTTTTTGAACATAAAGGGGTGCTGTATTTTGTCAAATGCTTTTTCTGCATCTATTGAGATGATCATATGGTTTTTTTCTTTAAGTCTACTGATGTGATGTATTACATTTATTGATTTCCATATGTTGAACCAACCTTGGATCCCTGGTATAAACCCTACTTGATCTTGGTGCACTATCTTTTTGATATGATTTTGTATTCAATTTGCCAGAATTTTGTTTAGAATTTTTGCATCTATGTTCATTAGAGATATTGGCCTGAAGTTTTCTTTTTTGACTGTCTTTGCCTGGCTTTGGAATTAGTGTAATATTGGCCTCATGGAATGAGTCTAAAAGAGATCCCTCTTTCTCAATTTCCTGAAATAAATTGAAGACCATTGGTATTAGTTCTTCTTTGAAGGGCTTGTTGAACTCAGCTGTGAACCTGTCTAGTCCTGGGCTTTTTTTTTTTTTTTTTTTTTTTTTTTGGTTGGAAGCTTTTTGATTGTGTCTATTTCTTTACTTGAAATTGATCTGTTTAAATTGTGTATAGCCTCCAGATCCTGTTTGGGCAATTCATATGAAATCTGTCCATGTCTTCGATATTTTCTATTTTATTAGAGTACAAGTTTTCAAAGTAATTTCTAATTATCTTCTATATTTCTGAGGTTTTTGTTGTGATATTTCCTTTTTCATCATGGATGCTAGTAATTTGAGTTTTTTCTCTCCTTCTTTATATTAACATCACTAAGTGTCTGTCAATTTTATTTATTTTTTCAAAGAACCACCTTTTGGTTTGGTCAATTCTTTCAATTGTTTCTTTAGACTCAATTTCATTAATTTCAGCTCTGATTGAAGTCTACTTTATTTGATATAAGAATGGAAAACCCTGTTTGCTTCTGCAGCCCATGTAAGTGGTAAGATTTTTTATCAGACTTTCACCTTTAGTCTGTTGATGTCTTTTTCTATGAGGTGAGTTTCTAGGAGACAGCATATAGTTGGGTCATTTCTTTTAATCCAGTCTGAAAGTCTGTGTCTTTTAAATGATGAGTTTAAACCATTAACATTCAAGGTTATTATTCAGACATGATTCGTCTTCCCATACATTTTTATTTGTTTATGGTATTTAACTTGATTTGGTTTCTCCTCTGGTTGGTGTTTCCTTTAGTTTAATATTTCCTGTTGCTGATTTTCATTGTTATTTTTTTCTTCTTCATGGAATATTTTGCCCATTATGTTCTTTAGTGCAGGATTTTGAGTTGTGATATCTTTTAACATTTTTCTGTCATTGAAGGTTTTATTTCATCTTCAAATCTAAAGCTTAACTTTGCTGGATATAAGATTCTTGGTTGACATCCCTTTTCTTTCAGAACTTGAAATATGTTGTTCCAGGATCTTCTAGCTTTTAAGGTCTGGGTTGAAAAATCTGCACATAATCTAATTGGTTTCCCCCTATTCTCTCGTGGCTTTTAACATTCTGGCTTTGTTCAGTATTGTTGGGACTTTCTGGACGATGTCTGCCAAGGGGATGGGTCTCTGGTTGCTTACCATGCCCTTTGGGAGGACCGAGGCTAAGCAAGGGGGTTTGGCTATGATGTATCGTGAGAGCCAGAACCACCTACTGGTCGAGGATTGGTTATTTCTGGGCCTATATAAGTGCAGTACCTTGTTCAATAAATTTGAGTTTTGGCTCTTGCTTTCTACAAAACTCCCTGGGTGTGGCGTGTGTCCGTCAATCAGGCGGGGTGAGACGCCCGGCGATTTTTGCCCGCTAAGCCTATCTTCGCCAGGTAAGCTACTTTCTTTCTGCTGGCAGAAAGAACCCCCTTTTAGGGCCCAAAAAGGAGGGTAGCTTTAGACCTCGGCCCCATTAATAACACAGCAGTCCCGGCAGGTTGGCGCCCAACATGGGGCACAAAAATTATCGGTAGGCTCAGCACGGTTAGAGACGCAGCATCTCTCTGGCAAAAGTATCCTCTAATATGGGGCAAGCGTTAATATTTAAGAAATCTCAAGACCCAGCCCTCGAGGCATGGCAGTGTATTTTAAGAAAGCAAGGTCTCAAAATTTCTGATACTCAAGCTGAAAAAAATTTGGAGTTCATTAATACGGGCGGCTCCCTGGCTTTCAAAGGCTGATTTTAATTCATGGAAAACGTGGCACCAAGCGGAACAAATTTTAAGAGAGAAGAGAAAATGAAAACGGGGAAGTCCCACCTCCGGGAGTTTATCCAGCTTTATCTGCTCTAAAAGCATGCTCTCTCATGCAAACAGCAAAAGAATCTGCAGGGGCCACAGATCAGGCACCTCAAATCATTCGAATTGAGGTAACAGAGCAGGGCAGGCCCTGCGGGAAAATAAAATATCTAAATCTAGTCTTTCCCGGTCCAGAGAATTAAACAGTCCCTCCCGGTCCGCAGATTTGGAGAAGCCTAACCACTCCCTAGAAGTAGAGAAATCCCACTCCAGGGAATTAGGAAAAACTAAAAATCAAGAAATTACAGCCCCTCCCTTAGAGAGCTTTAACAAATTCCCTGAGGACAAAGGCCATCGGCCACATGGCTCACCACCCTATGAGCGGGATCCACCATTTTATGAGTCTGCCCCTGCCGGGCCTTCTGCCCCACCGCTTTACCAAGAGGTGCCAATTTCACAGCAGCTGCTAGCGCCCCCTGGTGGGCTTTCACCTGTAATGGCATTTCCAGTTCATTTAAATCCGGGGGGGGGGGGGGAACAGGCCGCAAATTTGGTACCCCTGGGAGACTCAAGAGTTAAAAGAATTAAAAAAAGCTGTGTCGGAATATGGTCCCAACTCGCCATGGGCAGAATGTATTTTACAAAGCATAGCCCATCACGCCCGCACGACTAAAGATTGGAACGATCTAGCCAAAGCCGTGCTCCCGGGACCTTTATTTATTAAATGGTGTGCATATTTTTCTGATGAATGCCATATGCAGGCTGAGAGGAACCGAGCTGCGAATCCTCCCATACCAATAACCTTTGGAATGCTGGCAGGAATTAGTGACCAATATGCCACAGGCATTCAACAGACAGCAATACCAGCCCCTTACCGAGAGCAGGTGCGAGCTTTAGGGCTGGCAGCATGGAAAAAGCTAGAGGCAGGCCCTACAGAGCCTCCTATAGCTGGAATCACTCAAAAAGCTAATGAGGATCTGGCCACATTTATTGAGAGAGTGGAAAAAAGCCTTCAAAGGAAACTTCCACCTGGTACGATGAGAGACCAATTTGCAAAAATGCTAGTTTGGGAAGGGATGACCACAGATCACAAGCTAGCCTGTGCCGGGTTAAAGGATAGATCTATGGGGAGATGCATTATTGCCACCAAAGATGTGGGTTCGACAACTCACCAATCTCAAATATTAACCACTGCCCTTAATGCCCATACTGAGGTATTAGCAACAGTTTTAAATGGAAAAGGGACCTGTTTTAAATGTGGACGACAGGGCCATTTTTAAAAAGACTGCCCCAATGGCCCTGGTCGGCCTCCAGAATGCTCCCCTGGCCAGACTCAAAGTCCAGCTGCCCCTAGAACACTTTGTCCTAGGTGTAAAAGAGGATATCATTGGGAAAAAAGTTTGCAGATCTAAATTTGATATTCAGGGGAAACCTTTAAACTCCTAAAGGGGCATCCTCCAGCCCCGTTACACCAAGGAGGTTCCCCTGCTCACAGTCCCCCTAAGGTCCATTGGACAGTTCCTATTGTTCCAGGGATTAGACCAAAGATGGATATTTATATATCAGGAAAGAAATTTCGTTGCCTAATTGATACTGGGGCAGATCATACTATACTAAGGAAGGAAGAGATTCCTCCCCAATGGGAAATAATTCCAGGGCCCCAGTTACTTGGGGTAGGTGGGAACACTCATTCAGAAGAAACCAGAGATTGGCTTAGATGGAGAGACATAGATGGAAATCAAGGGGAAGTTCGTCCCCTTGTGGCCTTTGGATTAACCTCTAATTTATTAGGCCAAGACATCTTAGGAGAAGCTGAAGCTTACATTACTACAACCCATAGAGAGCTTCAAAATGACATATTAACTAAAGATACGGGGAGAAAAACTTCCAATCATCAAATAGGGTCTCACCCCCAATCCTAAGGGCCACTGCTCCCCAAGTTCCTGCCATTCAATGGCGAGATGGCCCCCCAATCTGGGTCGAGCAGTGGCCCCTTCCTACTGAAAAACTAAACCATTTGAGGGCAATTGTCCAAGAACAGTTAGCCCTAGGACACATTAGACCTTCTCTTAGCCCATGGAACAGTCCTGTTTTTGTTATACAAAAGGCCACAGGGAAATGGAGGATGTTACAAGACCTCCGAAAAATTAATGATAGGATGTTCATTGTTGGCACACCTCTGCGTGGCCTCCCCTGGATCCCTTCTATCTCAAGAGATTTAACCTTAATTGTTATTGATATTAAAGATTGTTATTTTTCAATACCTCTTCATCCAGATGATTATGAAAAGTTTGCATTCTCTATCCCCTCAGTTAACTTTCAGAAGCCAGATGAGCGATATGAATGGATAGTTCTCCCTCAAGGTATGGCTAACAGCCCAGCTTTTTGTCAATATTATGTTTCATGTCTTCTGTCACCATTAATGAAAAAATCGCAGCTCACCCTATATGTTTATATGGATGACATCATCCTGGGAGCTGCTGATGTCCAGCAACTGAGCTCAGCTTACCTGACCCTTTGAGAGCTCTTAGAAAAAGGAGGGTTACACATATCCAATGACAAGGTCCAAACTATTCCTCCCTTCAAAATATTGGGGACAAAACTTAGCCTAGACTCAGTTTGTCCTCTCAAACCTCAACTAGTCATTCAAAAATCTTATTCCTTGGCAGAGTTACAGAAGCTATTAGGAGAGCTAAACTGGTTAAGACCATGGCTTCATATCTCTACTGAAGATTTATTACCTCTCTTTGAATTGCTACGGGGAAAATCCCCCTCTGATATGATTATACTAGAAGAAGGTCATCTGTCAATATTACAAAAAGTCCAAGATGCCCTCAATTCAGCCCAATTGGCTCGATACCAACCAAAGCAACCTCTATATCTGTGGATTTTCTCAGGTGCTAAGCTCATTACAGCTGTTCTCACCCAGATGGGTAACCCCTTACAGTGGATACACTCCTCTGTGGGAGGAGCACCTCGAGTTTATTCCCAATTAGATCAATTAGCAGATCTTATAATAAAAGGGAGAGATACATCATTGAGGCATTATGGAAAAGACCAAGATATTTTAACAATTCCTTACCGTTTGTCAGACTTTGAGTGGATACGGAGAAACAACCCTAGAGTCTCCTATGCTTTAGAAGGATTTCTAGGAAAAGTTGACTGTCATTACGGGTCAACCAAATGGACCTCTTCTTTTCCCAAACTGGAGTGGACTCCCCCCATCCTTTTTTCCATCAAGCCACTCCCCAAGGCAGTAAATGTCTTCACAGATGGAGGAAAAGAAGGGTCAGCAGTTGTAGTATTTCACCCATCCTCAGGTCAAAGGACACAATACTTTGAAGCAGTTACTGGTTCAGCTCAATTTAAAGAATTATATGCTGTTGCATTAGCCTTGACCCATGTCCAAGAGCCTATGAACCTTTTCTCAGATAGTTTATATGTAATTAACCTATTACCTACTCTAAATGCCTCATATATAAAGATAGATAATAATCCTATAACCCCTCTGATGATTCAGGTTCGATCCCTGTTAAAGGGGCGTAATGAACCTGTTTTCCTCCAACATCTTAGGGGACATCAAGGCTTATCTGGGCCCCTCTCTGAGGGAAATCAGGCCGCTGACCGTTTGGCCACCACAGGTGTATTAACAGTTTCAGTCCCATATCAACAAGACCTTCAGTTAGCCCAAGGTCTTCACGACCTTACTCATTTAAATTGGAGAGGACTACATCATAAATTTCCTTTAGTTCCTATAAAAGATTTAAAAAAGATTGTAAGGACATGTAAGTCCTGTTTGCCCTTCTTACAGGTCCCACCTCTCCAGTCCCCTGGGGTAAATCCCAGAGGCCTACGGCCCAACACTATCTGGCAGACTGATGTAACCCATTATGTGCCATTTGGAAAATTAAAATATATATATTTATGTCCATAGATACTTATTCACATGCTTGTTGGGCCACGGCACACTCTGGAGAAAGGGCTAAACATGCTGAAAGTCACTTTTTACAATGCTTTGCTATTCTTGGATTGCCAAAACAGGTTAAAACCGATAATGGACCCTGTTTTGTGAGCGAATCATTACAAAAGTTCTTCCAAACTTGGCATATTAAGCATACCACAGGGATCCCATATAACCCAAAAGGACAAGCCATCATAGAGAGACATAATAAAACCCTAAAGGACCAATTAATAAAACAAAATGGGGGAAGCAACCCCCATGACCAGTTGAAAACAGCTATGCTTACTTTAAATATTTTAAATTTTTCCAAACAGCAGCCTCTGTCTGCATTTCAAAGACACTGGTCTAACCAAACGCCTTATGTAAAAGTTGAGGTCCGATGGAAAGACCCATTAACTGGATTCTGGAGAGGTCCCGATCCGTTAATAAGTGCTGGCAGAGGTTTTGGATGTGTCTTCCCAATGGGAGAACAAAACCCTATATGGGTGCCTGCCAGAGATCTCAAATACTGCCAATCCGATCAAAATGACTACCCAGGAGCACAAGCTCTTGAGGAGTGATCCTTTTTTTTTTTCCACAGAAATGAAAACACCGTGACAAACCTCCTGTCCTGTTGTGATTAAACTTCTCATCACATCCATTCCAAAATTCATCAAAAACACTATCTTGGACTCCTTCTTTGTCAGTATCTCAACCCTCTGCGATGAGAGAAGAGGGACTATGCCATTCCTGTGACAATTATCTGGACTTTATGCTAGACGACTTCCTTTGGACTCTGAAAGAAGAATGCCATTCCTGTGACAATTGTCCGGACATTATGCCAAAAGACTTCCTTTAAACTAAGCTAAATGGATGGACTTTCTCCCTTTGATAAAATCCCTGCTAAATGGGTGGACTTTCTCCCTTTGGTAAAATCCCTGATTGTCATTGTCTTTGTGTTCACTTTTTGGCCCTATATAACTAACCAGATTGATACAGCTAGGTGGTCTGCTGTCACGCTGAGCTAAAGCCCTACAGGCTTGGCCACGGTCCTTAACAGGATGCAGAGGTTTGCCACCCAGTCAAGCCTTCCCAAAGGTGACTGTTGTGTCCCGTGTGCTCCACTTGGCCACTTGCTGGCCCTAGGTGTGTCCACCTGAAGTGCTAGGGTGGTAGCCAATGACGGGTAAGATTTTTCCCAGAGAGGAGAAATCAACCTAGACAGGCACACTCTCGAATGAGTTGGACACCCTACAGGATGGGACATCCCATTTTTGAAATATAAAATGGAGAGGCCCCATTTTGAAAAAAAAAAAAAGGGGAATTGTTGGGACTTTCTGGACGATGTCTGCCAAGGGGATGGGGCTCTGGTTGCTTACAACGCCCTTTGGGAGGACCGGGGCTAAGCAAGGGGGTGTGGCTATGACGTATCATGAGAGCCGGAACCACCTACTGGCCGAGGATTGGTTATTTCTGGGCCTATATAAGAGCAGCACCTTGTTCAATAAATTTGAGTTGTGGCTCTTGCTTTCTACAAAACTCCCCGGGTGTGGCGTGTGTCCGACAATCAGGCGGGGTGAGACGAACGGCGATTTTGGCCGCTAAGCCTATCTTCGCCAGGTAAGCTACGTTCTTTCTGCTGGCAGAAAGAACCCCCTTTTAGGGCCCAAAAAGGGGGGTAGCGTTAGACCTCGGCCCCATTAATAACACAGCAGTCCCGGCACAGTATATTAGGCATTTTCATTATAATGTGCCTTGGCGTAGATCTGTTGTGACTTTGTATATTTGGTGTTCAGTAAGCCTCTTGAACTTGATTTTCCCATTCATTCCTCTGTTTGCAAAATTTTCTGGTATTATTTCGATGAATAAATTACTCATTCCTTGGTTTGGAACTCTAAACCTTCCTCTACAACAATCGCTCTAAAATTTGGTCTTTTCAAGCTATCCCATATTTCTTGAATGTACTGATCATTATTTCTTACAATTTTCACTGTGCAGTCTACATTTGTCTCCAGATTATATATTTTGTCTTCATTATCTGAAGTCCTTTATTCCAAGTGGTCTAATCTGTGTTGATGTTTTCAATTGAACATTTAATTTGGTTTACTGTTTCTTTCATTTAACTAAATAACAGAGGTTTTCTGTCAAATACGCCTAATCAGGGTCAACATCCAAGAAGCTGAAACAAAACACCCAGGATGATGTGATTACCAAACTTGGAGAGCCATGAGGAGCTCATGAGAGAATCATTTAATCAGAGTTTCATTGAAATACACAAAGAAACCTCCTGTCCAAGAGCTCAGAAACAGGCAATTATTTCCAGTTCGATAAAACGCTTTTCTGTGAGTTTGAAACTGTTTTGATAACAAGCGATTCAGCTTTGAGATACTTGAACCAGAAGAAAAGCACAGTGTGGTCTTGTGAACTAAAGGGCATTCCTTCGTTTTCAAAGTCCTTGCATAAACCATTGAGGAATTAAACTAACAAGCGTTTTCAGGCAAATTCGCCTAAACGGGGTAAATATCCAAAAGGCTCTAAACAAAACACCCGTGATGGTGGGATGACCAAACTTGGCAAGCCATTATGGGCTAAAGAGAGAATCATTGAATCAGAGTTTCATTGAAATACACAAAGAAACCTCGTGCCCAGGAGCTAAGAAACAGACAATTATTTAAAGTTAGCTAAAACGCTTTTCTGTGAGTTTGAAGCTGTTTTGCTACCAAGCGATTCAGCTTTGAGATACTTGAACCAGGAGAGAAGCACAGTGTGCTCTTGTGAAGTAAAGTGCTTTCCTGCGTTTTCAAAGTCCTAGCATAAACCATTGATGAATTAAACTAACAGTCGTTTTTAGAAAAATTCGCCTAATCAGGGAAAACATCCAATAGGCTCTAAAAAAACCACCCGTGATGGTGGGATGACCAAACACGGGGAGCCATAAGGGGCTCATGAGAGAATCATTTAACCAAAGTTTTATTGAAATATGCACAGAAACCTCGTGCTCAAGAGCTAGGAAACATGCAACTATTTCCTCGTTGCTAGAACGCTTTTTCTGTAAGTGTGAATCTTTTGCAATCCCAAGCAATTATGTTTCGAGCTACTTGAACCAGGCATTAAGCAAATTGTCCTGCCATGAAAGAAACAGTTTTCCTTAGTTTTCAAAGTGGTAGCATAAACCATTGTGGAGTTGGAATAACAGATGTTTTTAGTAAAATTCGCCTAATCAGTGTCAACATCGAAGAAGCTGTAGACAAAACACCCGTGATTGTTGGATGACCTAACTTGGGGAGCCACGAGGAGCTCATGAGAGAAACATTTAATCAGAGATTCATTGAAATACACAAAAAAACCTCGTTCCCAAGAGCTAAGAAACTGGCAATTATTTCTAGTTTGCTAAAACTCTTTTCTGTGAGTTTGAAACTGTTTTGCTACCAAGTGATTCAGCTTTGAGATATGTGAACCAGGACAGAAGCACAGTGTGCTCTTGTGAACTAAAGTGCTTTTCTGCATTTTCAAAGTTCTAGCATTAACCATTTATGAATTACAATAACAGGCATTTTCAGGCAAATTCGCCTAATCAGAATAAACATACATAAGGGTCTAAAAAAAACCCGTGATGGTGGGATGACCAAAATTTTGGAGCCATGGGGGGCACATCAGAGAATCATTTTATCAGAGTTTCATTGAAATACACAAAGAAACCTCGTGCCCAAGAGCTAAGAAACAGGCAATTATTTCCAGTTTGTTAAAACGCATTTCTGTGAGTTTGAAACTCTTTTGCTACCTAGTGATTCAGCTTTGAGATACTTGAACCAATAGAGAAGCACAGTGTGCTCTTGTGAACTAAAGTGCTTTCCTGCATTTTCAAAGTTCTAGCATAAATCATTTAGATGAATTAAAGTAACAGGCGTTTTCAGGCAAATTTCGCCTAATCAGGGTAAACATCCAATAAGGCTCTAAACAAAACTCCCGTGATGGTGAGATGACCAAAAGTGGGGAGCCATGAGGGGCACATGAGAGAATCATTTTTCAGAGTTTCATTGAAATACACAAAGAAACCTAGTGCCCAGAAGCTAAGAAACATGGAATTATTTCCAGTTCGCTAAAACGCTTTTCTGTGAGTTTGAAACTCTTTTGCTACCTAGTGATTCAGCTTTGAGATACTTGAACCAGGACAGAAGCACAGTGTGCTCTTGTGATCTGAAGTGCTTTTCTGCATTTTCAAAGTTCTAGCATTAACCATTGAGGAATTAAACTACAGGCGTTTTCAGTGAAATTTCGCCTAATCAGGGTAAACATCCAATAGGCTCTAAACAAAAAACCCGTGATGGTGGGATGACCAAATTTGGGGAGCCATGAGGGGCACAAGAGAGAATCATTTTGTCAGAGTTTCATTGAAATACACAAAGAAACCTAGTACCCAGAAGCTAAGAAACATGGAATTATTTCCAGTTGGCTAAAACGCTTTTCTGTGAGTTTGAAACTCTTTTGCTACCTAGTGATTCAGCTTTGAGATACTTGAACCAGGACAGAAGCACAGTGTGCTCTTGTGAACTGAAGTGCTTTTCTGCATTTTTAAAGTTCTAGCATTAACCATTTAAGAATTAAACTCACAGGCGTTTTCAGGAATTTTCGCCTAATCAGGGTAAACATCCAATAGGCTCTAAACAAAACACCCGTGATGGTGGGATGACCAAACTTGGGGAGCCATGAGGGGCACAAGAGAGAATCATTTTTTCAGAGTTTCATTGAAATACACAAAGAAACCTAGTACCCAGAAGCTAAGAAACATGGAATTATTTCCAGTTGGCTAAAACGCTTTTCTGTGAGTTTGAAACTCTTTTGTACCTAGTGATTCAGCTTTGAGATACTTGAACCAGGACAGAAGCACAGTGTGCTCTTGTGATCTGAAGTGCTTTTCTGCATTTTTAAAGTTCTAGCATTAACCATTGAGGAATTAAACTACAGGCGTTTTCAGTGAAATTCGCCTAATCAGGGTAAACATCCAATAGGCTCTAAACAAAAAACCCGTGATGGTGGGATGACCAAATTTGGGGAGCCATGAGGGGCACAAGAGAGAATCATTTTTTCAGAGTTTCATTGAAATACACAAAGAAACCTAGTACCCCACAAGCTAAGAAACATGGAATTATTTCCAGTTGGCTAAAACGCTTTTCTGTGAGTTTGAAACTCTTTTGCTACCTAGTGATTCAGCTTTGAGATACTTGAACCAGGACAGAAGCACAGTGTGCTCTTGTGAACTAAAGTGTTTTCTGCATTTTCAAAGTTCTAGCATTAACCATTGAAGAATTAAACTACAGGCGTTTTCAGGCATTTTCGCCTAATCAGGGTAAACATCCAATAGGCTCTAAACAAAAAACCCTTGATGGTGGATTGACCAAATTTGGGGAGCCATGAGGGGCACATGAGAGAATCATTTTTTCAGAGTTTCATTGAAATACACAAAGAAACCTAGTACCCACAAGCTAAGAAACATGGAATTATTTCCAGTTCGGCTAAACGCTTTTCTGTGAGTTTGAAACTCTTTTGCTACCTAGTGATTCAGCTTTGAGATACTTGAACCAGGACAGAAGCACAGTGTGCTCTTGTGATCTGAAGTGTTTTCTGCATTTTTTAAAGTTCTAGCATTAACCATTGAGGAATTAAACTACAGGCGTTTTCAGTGAAATTCGCCTAATCAGGGTAAACATCCAATAGGCTCTAAACAAAAAACCGTGATGGTGGATGACCAAATTTGGGGAGCCATGAGGGGCACAAGAGAGAATCATTTTGTCAGAGTTTCATTGAAATACACAAAGAAACCTAGTACCCAGAAGCTAAGAAACATGGAATTATTTCCAGTTGGCTAAAACGCTTTTCTGTGAGTTTGAAACTCTTTTGCTACCTAGTGATTCAGCTTTGAGATACTTGAACCAGGAGAGAAGCACAGTGTGCTCTTGTGATCTAAAGTGTTGTTCTGCGTTTTTTAAAGTTCTAGCATTAACCATT